>JABTXL010021416.1:3844706-3969666 GCA_025134845.1 Neodon shergylaensis | reverse complement strand
TGGTGTGTGTGTGTGTGCTAGGATGTTGGGAACAGTGTGGTATTTAATAGTGTGTATTTGATAGGTGGTGTGTGCATAGTATTGTGTACGGCCACGTGTGATCTCTGATTTGTGGTGTATATATGATGGGTTGTGGCCTTTGTGTAGCAGGAGGCATGCAGAACTGGCAGAGGATAAAAAGAGTGTCAGCTCCCCCCAGAACAGGACTTACAGAAAGTTATGAGCCGCCATATGGATGCTGGGAATTGAACCTGGGTGCTTTGGAAAGACAGAAAGTACTCTTAACCGCTGAACCATCTCTCCAGCCCCTGTTTGCACCCCGTTGCTATGAGTTCTGTGTGTGCTGAATCCCAGGAGGCCTTCTGGTGAGGTTTTGGGCTGGGGATGGTCTTAGAATCCCCAGTGCACCTGTCTTCCGGTAGAAGCTTCAGTGACTTTGAGGGACCCAAATACTTGCAAAGCTCCCCAGCTCCATATTTGCTCTGAGGAGAGCTCCTGAAACCTGCCTGTGCCAGCTGGGAGACAAGAGTCCTCACATCTTGATTTGCCCTTTAACCGGGCTCAGTGACCATTCTCTTATGGGAATCAAGTTACTCTGTATATGTTCTAGGTGGGAGCTGGTCAGGGGAGATGTAGGGTGCCAGAGCTGCCTCGAGCCATTGAAGAGGCCATTTCATGTACAACGATGTTTTCATTTGATTCCATACTAAAAAGAACACACTAAAAGTTGTTGCAATTTATAGCTATTATCATTAAAACAGAACTTTAAAAAATTCCCAAGATGACTTTAACAGTAACAATTTACGATGTGATGTTAGAATCCGTGCTATTTTAAAATAACAGAAAAGCCTGCTGCCCTTGGGGTACCGGTTGCATTAATTACTCCTCTTGTGACAAATTCCAGACCAAAGCACCGTGTATCAGTTACTTGGCTGTGGCTGTAATGAAACACTCTGGCCAAAGACGACTCAAGGAAGAGAGCGGTTATTTCGGCTTATGGCTCCCGAGGGTAACAGTCCACTGTGCAGGGCAGGGGCTTGGCAGTAAGTAGCAGGCACAGTGGCAGGAACAGAAGAATGTCTCCTTGCGCCTTGAACTGTAAGCACAGAGTAGAGAGGGTGAGCTGAAAGCGAGGCAAGGCTTTTAGTCTCCAGGTCCACCCTTAGTGACGTACTTCCTCCAGCAAGACTGTGCCACCTAAGCCTTCCCAAGTAGCACCGCGAGCTGGAGACCAAGTGTTCAAATGCTCGAGACCATGGAGGCTAGTCCTCATTCAAGCCACCACACAACAAAGGGAGGAAGGGTTTGCAATGATTGCATCATGAGCGTGTGGTGCATCACAGTGGGGAAGGTACGGCAGGAGGTGTGTGGGGCGCCTGGCCACATCGCATCTGCAGCCAGAACGCAGGAAGAAAGGAATGCTGGTACTCACGGCTTTCTTCTTCTCATTCGGTTCAGGACTCCGCCCCAAAGGGGGCTGCCACCCACATTTAGAGTGCATCTTCTCACCCCAATTAACTCAACTTTTGAATTCCCTTCCAGACATGCCCAGAGGTCTGTTTCCATGGTGATCTGAAACCCCATCAAGTCGACAGTCAAAGATAACAGTTACATTACCCCAGAACTACAATCCCATCACAAAATCAACCCGAACGTTGGCAGAAATGACACTGTCTATCTGGATTTTTTTCTCTCTCTTTCTATTAATGGCGTGGAGCTTAAACCTTTGCAGTCAGCACTCTGCACCGTGAATGACTCCCAGGGACTCGGATACTGTGACTGGCAGTCACAACATATCCACAGCCGTGTGCTGGCAGCAAGAAATAGCATTAGCAATAGTGTTGTTGTGTAATTCTGAACATTCATGTAGAGACAGCACGGGGACAAACATATACACACAAGGGCACATATGGGCACACATGTGTGAGCCAATCACAGAGTGCTCGAGAGCCAAGGCTTTGGAGTCAGATGGACCTGAGTGGGAGTCTTGGATTTTCTGCCTGTTGGCTCTGCAACTATGGACACTTGCCTAACTGCTCCCAGCCTTATTTTTTCCCTCATCTATAAAAAGTCCAGGGCTCTGCCAGCGTTTCGTGGGTGCTCAAAGAACTGAATCAGAAGGAAGCACTAGCCATGGGAAATAGGTGGTGGTAGGCTACTGAGCGTCCTTAGAAGAGCTAGTGAGTAACTCGAAGACTGTAGGTTGACACCTTCTATTTGCAACTAGGATATGGTGTGTATTGCGCGGGAGGACAGGGCTGTTTAACGTCTCTGTGCTTCAGCTTCCAAAGCTGGCTGGCTGGTATCGCCACAAAGTCACTTCATACAGTCATAAATAAATGAATCCATGGAGAGAAGTCAGAAGCAGGCCAAGCCCAGCCCCAGCACTCAATAGATGTTTGCTAGTACTAATATTGTTATCCCAAAGGTCTCAGAGCATCCCTTCCTAACACACTGCTTTGCAAGACTTCTTGAATCCAATCTGTTTATTTCCTATCTAACAGACTGCATTTTTTTCTGGAGAGAGAGAGAGAGAGAGATTCTAGCAAGGGGATAAAGGAGAGGCCATGTGATATACAATCAAGGAAATGATGATCTAGTGAGACCAGAGGATGTCAACAGGTGGGCAAGAATATAGATACGGGGAGGAGTCACTGGGACAGACTCGAGACAGTTGGTCAAGAGAAGGTCTGATGTTGGGGGCAATACTTCACTGAGATCTTGGTAGCTTTACACTCTCAAATGAGCAAAGAAAATGAACCAAATGGCAGGCCAGTTTCCAAAATCAGAAACCTCACAGAAAATAACTGACACCCAGCAGCACCAGAGAAATTGCCAAAGACAAGATGGCAGGTGGTCTAAGTCCTCCGTCTATAACTCCAGCCCACTGACGGAAGGTCAAGAGTAGTTTGACTGGTGAGCTAGTAGAGGTACTGAACATCAGCTGAGAGCCAAGTCATCTGAACAGTTTTAGAAATCGTCTGTTTAGTCCAAGGATAAGGAAAAGAGGGGTCCCTAACAACCTTCTCAATGTTCACTGTGAATTTAGACCACCCACAATGCTTATTAAACATGGGGATTTTTGGCATCTGCCCCTAATGATTTTGCCTTAATGTGGGGTTGAGAGCAGACAAGTTTTAACCAGCCCTTCAGGGAGCTCAACACACATCATTATCCCAGGGCATACTGAAGAGATCTAGCCCTTGGTGGCTTATAAGTAGACTTCTTCATAGTCCTCTGACCTCTGGGATGGAATGGAAATTCAATTTTGTGTGTTTGTTTTCCTGGAGAGAGATTCCATATGGTCTTCTGGATTCTCAAAGGGTTCTGACTGCAGAGCTCTTATGAGTGCAGGGAGGAGGCCCTGCAACTGGAGCCTACGTTAGCTAGTTAAGGACACCCAGCCAAGTGGAAGAGCTGTATAAACGAGATGGTCATTTCTTCACAAGAGTAGGAAGAAGCAAGTTCAGATGCTAAACTAAGCTGAACAACTGGGCAACAGGGGTAAGACTAAGAAGATGCCAGGGCATCTGTCTCCAGATGTGTGATGCTGATGAGAGCAGAAGAGTGTGCTGCAGTTTGCTGGGACAGGTGCCAACAGCAGAATGCACCCCCAGACTTCTTTGTGATGCTTAGCATCCAAGGGAAGGGACCACAAGGTCCAGAATGCAGGAGCAACTATAGCTATGGGGACAAAGTGCTGCTTTTGTGGTTTCCAGGTGTGTCTCTTCCACCTCCACGATGCTCTCAAGTCCTGGAAAAAGGTTCAATTACTGAAGGTGGAAAAATTAAATCAAAACTGAGATGAGAAACATCAGGAAAGGGAAAGAGGAAGGGAAGAGGAGGGGGAAGAATTCCTATAAATTGTTTTCTCATTCAAATGCTTTGCTATCTCCATGGGGTCAGATGCTGCAGCTGTTGGTGTGAGGTTGCCTTGCATTTATGCACTGTGAAGAACCGTCTGACCTTTGCAGAGAAGGACCACATGAAAGAGGACTGGATGAGGACAGCCAGGCTTCTTCCTTTGCCGTGGTGTTGAAAGACTAGCCCTGACTCTCTCTCTTCACGGCTGCTTTGATTGAAGTATAAATTTGCCCACGGAGAAGGACTCCAACCCCAACTCTTACTGCCCGCCCACCCCTTACCCATTGGGGATGTTGACCTGATAAATAAAACAGCTGTACCTTCCCCTCAGTATTGTTCCACCCGATTCTCATGCCCGAAGGGGTCTGTGTTTGAGCTTGGAAGATGAAGTGCCTATGGGCCTTTAGGGTAGAAAGTCAAAGTTAGAGCTCTCAGAATTGCTACCTCCCTTCTCTAGGGCCAGGTTTCCGAGTGCTGGCCCACTGCCGTTACAGTGCAGAGCAGACCAGAGATTCTAAGATGGGAATGTCACCAGATGCCTTTCTTGTGACCCAACAGGTTTAGAAGGGGCTTTTGCCAGCAGAAGAGAAGTGGAGCAGGGGCTGGTGATCAAAGCAGGGGTAAGCGAGGCCACCAGAGACAATGAGAAACCATATGGTGTGAGTCTACAACACAGGGCTTAGGGAGAAACTGTGCCCTGGAGGAGCCATGTAGGCTGGGAGGGCAGAGGGGTATTAATCCCTCATGACTCTCGTGTGTTCCCGCTGTGCACTGGTTGGATCCAGTCAGAAGCAAGAGCGAAGGGAAGCCCGGCAGCCTGCAGAGCCACAAAACTCAGGGTAGAGAAGAGAGGTATGGAAAGCAGAAATGGACACTAACCGCCATAGGACAATGACAAGGACGGACACCAGAGGCTCTGAGCTGGCTGTGTGTACTCGTCCATGCCGAGCTCCCAAAACCAAGGGGCTAGGAGGACTTCTCCCCTCTTGCACCTGGGTTTCTGAACAAACCAAAGCATCTTGTGGAAGACTACATTGCATTTCCTCAAATTAGATCTTGACATCCTAATTCCAGTTTGACTGTATGTGGCAGGAGGGAAAGCAGCATGTGTTGGCCCCAAATCTGTCTCTTTGACAGGAGAGCTGCTTTGAGCTGAGGGTAACCAAGCTGCAGGAAATGCAGGAAATGCCCTCTACCTCCTTCTGCCTAAAGGCATGGAAAACCCCTCTCTCCTTCCATCTCACTGTGGGGAAAGGATTCTACTCTTCTTCTTTCCAAATGTGGAAAAAGCCACCTCCTCCTCCCCTTCAGTCTGAAAGCCCCCCAGAGAGGGCTCCAGAGGGATCTAGATCAGGGCCCCAGCCCATTAGTTATGACTCCATGGGTTCCCAACCTTTGAGACCTGAAACCACACGCCTATCTCTACCATGTCCCCAGAATATTGTTATTCTTTTTAAAGACGCTGTATGAGCTGCTGCTCAAAGCTGCCCCATCACACTGCTCGCTAGCAGGTACCCCTATGAGCTGTAGGCCTGGCATTCGCATTAATAAACTTTGGGTTCTTTTACTCTTATCTGGGTTTGGTTACAGAGTCTCAGGCAAGAGTTCAGAATGGTCAGTTTTCTTCCTCTGAAGATGGGGCCCTTGGCAGGTGATTAAAGTTTTCTACAGTTAGAATGTTTGAATCCTTCCAAAATTCCTGCTGGATCCTGCCACTTGAATTGTTAATAAAAAGAGACATGGACTTTTGAAAGGTAGGCCTTCAGGGCTTTGCTCTTGAGTTGATGGTCTATTGTCATTGTCAGTTTGGCTATTGTCATAGTGTTTCTAGTGCTGTGGTAAAATACTATGATACAACTTGGGGACCTGTTGTATTATTTCACCTTACAACTTGTAGTCCATTATGAAGGGAAGTCAGGGCAGGACCCAAGGCAGGGACCTGGAAGCAGGAACTGATGCAGAGATCATGGAGGATGCTGCTTACTGGCTTGCTACTCACGACTTGCCCAGCCTGCTTTCTTATACAACCCAGGACCACAGGCTCAGGGGTAGCACCACCTACCATAGACTGGGCCCTCCCACATCAATTACTAGTTAAGAAGATGCCCACAGGCTTGTCTACAGAGGCATTTCCTCAATTATGGTTCCTTTTCCAAGAATCTGAACTTTTGTGTCAAGTTGACCAAACACTTACCAGGACAATTATGTCCATGACTGTGCTTCTGGAAAAGTTTAACCAAAGAGGGAAAACTCACCCTGAGGATCTATGGGCTGGGGACCTTGACTCAATAGGCGAGAAAAGGCATGGAACACCACCCTCATCTTCCGTCCTCTTGGCTGTGGATGAAATGGAACCAACTTCCTCACACTTCCGTAGTCACAGCAGGGGCCACTCTAGATGCCAACACTTCTCCAGTCACTCTGGGCTGTACCTTCAAACTGTGACCCACAAGGGACCCTTCCTTTTTTAAGTTCCTTTGTTCCCGATTACTTTGTTATAGCCTTGGGGAAAGTACCTAAGACGATGTCTTTATGAAAGGAGTTTGGAGATCCACCTGGTGCTTCCATGCCTCTCAGCATGTGAGGACACAGACGTTCTTTCCTTTAGGAGATGGGATGTAGCAACAGGAAACAGAGAGCAGCCTTTCCCAGACACTGAAGCTGCTGGTGCTTTGGCCTGGGACTTTCCAGCCTCCAAACTGTGAGAAATGAATTCCCATTCTTTATAAACAAAAGGGGTCATCCTATTCTGTTACAGCAGCAGAATTGTCTAAGACAAAATCAAACACCATCATACAGGTGGTAAGACGAGTGACCATATAAAAAGGACACCGTGGTGGCTAGCGTTAGCTGCCAGCTTGACACAACCTACAATCGGTCACCCGGGATCATCTACACAGGGTTGACCTATTGGTATGTCTGTTGGGAACTGTTTTAATAAGTTGGTATGGGAAGAACCAGTCCACTGTGGGTGGCACCATTACCTAGGCAGGAGGACTCCTGACTACAAGAATGCAGACATAAAGCTGAGTACAAGCAGACAACTGAGTGCGTGCATCCATTTTTTCTCTGCTCTTGAGTATGTATATGACGTGACTAATCGAGTGACTGCCTTCATTTCTGAGGACCTGGAACTGTGAGTTGAAACAGACCCTTTCCCTCCATCAGCTGTTTCCCAATGTGGTATTTTATCACAGCCACAGACAAGAAACTAGAGTAGAAATCAAAGACGTCTTCTCCCCCTTCTTGTAGAGCAAAGGCTGTGGAGTACATAGCAACAAGGTGGTCTACAAACCAGGGCAAACCCTTCTCTAGACACCAATCCTGTCTGAACAGCCTGAATTTCTCACCTCAAGATTGGGAGGAAATAAACACCCACTGTTTAAGCCTCCCAGCCTGTGGCATTTTGTGGTGTCAGCCTGAGTTGACTAAGACAGCTGGAAATGCCCAAATAGAAGGCTCAGAAGTTAGCGCGAGAGCAGCTAGACTTTGTCTAATGGCAAAGTGATAGAAAGTGCAAGGGCTTGCTGGCAGGCTTCTGGTTAATTTTCTTGGAATTCAGAATCTTTCATTTTTAAAAGGAGATCTATAAATAACGTTCAGCTTGGCAAAGCAAAAAGAGAATCTTCTTTGATCCTCGGTGAAGATTCTGAAGCAGGCAGGCATCAGCAATGACGGAGGGCGTCAGAACAGGAAGGCCCAGGCCTCCATCATGGCAGTGGCTAGGCGGTCCAAAAGGAGGACAATGTTGCCTAATTTTGACTGTCAACCCAATGCCACTGAGAAGCATCTGGAAACAGGGTATTAATGAGGAGTTATGTAGATAATGCTGGCCTGTGGGTGGGTCTGTAAGTGGTTGTCTAGAGCGTTAATTGATGTAGGAGGATCCAGCCCACTGTGGGCAATTCATTCCCTAGGCAGGGGTCCTGAACTATATAAGAGAGGAGAAGTAGACCTGAAGCAAGCCAAGACCCATGTGTTTATTTTCTCTTGATGGTTGGTGGGGTGCTCCAAATTTTTGCTTTGACTGCCCCCAAATAATGGATGATAACCTTGAATTGTAAGCTAAGTCAGCCCTTTCTTTCAAAGGTTGTCTTGGGTACGGGTGTTTTATTACAGCAACACACAGTCCCTGTGAGAGAGGTAACAGATTTCTACATTAACCATTAGCTGGGCCACGCAGGGCATCATCGATTCAGGCTCTGTGACCATCATGCAGCAGTCAAGGCAGCCTCTCTAAGATGTCAGTTGTCTTAAATCTGTTTTTGTCTTCAGTCCCAGCATCTGTAGTAGCTATGGTCCAGAAATGTAGGTTATAGCTACATCAGCAGGATCTAATATTCTGAGAACTCTCAAAACATTCTTGATCATGAGAGCCCCAAATTGCCCATGGAGAGGTATCTGGATAGCTACTGAAGCCGGGACATGGGAAGCTCCTTGCTAGTCATTTATTTGGTGCTTATCTTTAAAACTGTCTATTTGAATTGTGCCTGAGTTTTGACAACATAACACACTGCTAATGGCCTATAGTCATGTGGTCCTCTTATTTCCCTTCAGCTTCAGCAAAGAGAGTTGGTATTCATTCCCTTGCCGTACCCCAGTCAGCTTAGAGTGTGGCACACATGTGCCTATGACCGGGTTTCCTGACGCACCCCTCCAAGTTTAGTGTAAAACCAAAATGACGACTGTTCACATGTTGCCAGTACCAAAGGACACCACTGACTTTACCAGAACTCCCAGAGTTAAATTTGGTTGGTTTAGACAAGCACACGATTACCTTAATATTCTGCTTTAACTCATTTTTATTAGGTATATGTGTGTGTGTGCGTGTGTGCATGTGCTCATACATGCATTCTTATACCTAATTTTCAATGGTTAAAAACTTAATCTGGTATCTGCTATGTTTTACTGGCATCATCGCAGTTGTTTGAATCTATTTTTACCATTCTGGAGGGTTTTCCCCCCCATATTGTTTCGTTGGGATGTATCTTTAGGTTTTCCAAGAAAAGTGATTTTATTCAAGGATTTGGGAACTCTATGTGTGAATGTGACGAGTGTAGTTTCTTTTTTGTATTGTCTTAGTAAGCATTTGGTGCATGGATTATGCTAGTTTTACAAAACTGACTGACCTACATGAAAGAAAACTACACAACTCTACCGGAGATATAAAAGAAGAGTTAGACAAAAGTAGACTAAGTATCCAGTACTGGAGAGAAGTGTGTGTGTGTGTGTGTGTGTGTGTAAGAGTGAGGGGGGTGGTGATGGTGTATATGCTACAGTCTTAGTGGCCAAGGGAGGATATTTGCTGTCCTGCTCTATCTCTCTCCACCTGATTATTTTGAGACAGAGTCTCTCATTGAACCCAAAGCCAGGTTAGCAGCCAGCAAGACCCAGTGGCCCCCTCCCTTCTCTACCTTCACAGAGCTGTAGTTAAATACTTGTGCATAGCTATGCAGACCCATTTATTTGGGTTCTGAGAATTTGAACTCCTGTCTTATACTTGTACAGCAAGCATTCTTACCCACTGAGCTAGCCGCCAAGTTCTGTGTGTGTGTTGTGTGTGTGTGTGTTTAAAATGATTATTCTTCCCAGATTCACCTTAGAGGTTTAAGCTAGCTTTCATTGTTCTACTAGAATTAGCCTTTAGAATTTGATAACTATAAAGTTCACATGGGTGAAAAACATACAGACCAGAGCAATTCTGCTATGTTGGACTCTCAATGTATTTGGAATTGCTGGAATACACAGGTTATGTTTCTCAAAGGTCAGTCATTTGCTTGATTTACTGTGGTTACAAATCTCATACAGTGACATTTTCACAGCGGTCAGAAAACATGGCCCATGAAATTGATGCTACGGTGATCTACAGCTTCTCTTGGTAGCCGGTTCAGAGTCACTTTGTACCTGTGTTCCTTCTTAGATTCTTTGCAGGAAAATGTGAAATGCAGATACACTGATACTAATCTTGAAACTGGGGACATGGCTCCATATAAGAATGCATAGTCTGCAAGTGTGAGGGCCTGGGTTCAAACTCTCAGAGTACATGTATATGTTGGGCATGGCCTCATGTGCCCAGTGATGTGTGTGTATGCAGAAATAGAAAAATTCTGGCAGCTACTTGGCCAGTCAACCTAGCTGAAATGGCAAGTTTCTGGCTCAGTGAGAGACCCTGTCTCAAAGCAGCAACGTGGAGAGCAACGGTGGCACTGACTTCCTCTTCCCGTCTCTGCAAGTACATACACTGCCATGCATTCACATACATGTAACACACACCTCACATACAACACACATATACCACATACAACACACACACACACACACACACACACAGAACTGTTGTCCTTTGAGAGTTGCTCTACTCCTCTGCATGTTCTTTCTGCTGGTTCAGTCATGGCATGGCCAAAACCTTTCTACATGAGCTGGTCTCCATCACGCCTGGCTGTGCCTTTGAAACTTCTGCTCCGTGTTTCTCAACTTATTCGGTCTAATGACCTCCTGGCTAAAGCCCTTCTTCCAATGATGGATCTTTTAGTAACATGAGATTATGTCTTTTGACCCCTTTAATGCCTTCCCGCCCCTATGCTTCATTTTGAACATTTCTCTTCCTTTTCATTTATCTATGCCAAATATATTTTTGCCTCGTTTTTTATATTTAACCTCTCTGAGTCATTTTATATTTAGACATGCCTTATAAGCAGAATGTCTTTAGACTGAAAGATACAATCCAAATTTTTCCTCTTGAGAGAAATTTAATCCATATGCAATTACTCGAATAAGGAATCAATTTGGTGTACGCTATTTTCTACTTTTGTTCTTCTGAAAAATTAGCATTCGCTTTTACAAAATTAATCATATGCATTATTTATTTATTTAGTGTGTGTGTGTGCGTGCATGTGTGTGTGCGTGCACGCACACGCATATGCCATGGTGCATGTATGGAAATCTATCATGTGAAGGCCAGGGATGGTACTCAGGTCACTGGGTTTGGGGACAGTCGCCTTTACCTGCTGAGCCATCTTGCCCATCCAGGACTTAGTTTTAAAGTTACTTTTCAGTTAAACAACGTTTTCCTTGCTTTCCTATTCTTTAGCAGCGTAGAGGTTAGCATTCTCATGCTTATTTTCCCAGTCATAGCGAGTGCTGATTAATCAAAAAATAGTTTTATTTATTTTATTCTATCCTCTCCTATCTTATTTATTTCTTGTCGTGCTCCCTTAGGACCTAACTGCTAAGTGCCTTTCGGGTGTACACCAGCTTTTCTCTTTGCATCCAAACATGGGGGGTACCACTAGTACCTGCCACATGCACCACTGAAGTCCCAAGTTCCCTGTAATCTTACTCTAGGCTCCACACCGCATCACACAACACAACTGCAGTTACCCTCCAGTGCCAGAACACAGCTGTCTCCTTTTCCAGCTGTTTACTTTCCTATGTTGTTCTGTGTTTGGCCCCTGAGCCTAGACGGGGCACACTCCTGAAGCTCAGGCTCCAACTGCTGGAAGCCTGGAAGCAGAGTGTGATGATAGCGGAGAGGTACCTTACAGGCAAGCAAACCTCCCTCTCTCTTTGCCCACCTGGGGAAGAAGTCATAGAACATCTGCCTGACCCTGCCATGGAGCCACCTGTTCAAGGTGACTTTTCCTCGTGATGCCGTGGAGAACTCCTACAGATGAAATGTTAATTATGGAAGGATAGTTCTCTGAGCTGGTCTGTGAGAGACCCTGCAGGAGGCAGAGTGGTCTTGGCTTCCCAGATGGCAAGAAGGAACCAGAACATGCTACACGTTAGGAACATGCTAGGCCTTGAGAACATAAGGAGTAAACATGAACATACACACACTTGGAGATCAGCCAGGCATGTTCAGACAGTTCCGACCCAGCACTGTGTGTACTGCGCTGGACCTGGATTTGATGTGAATCTAAGTAGAAAGGAGACCTTGACCATCTGGGGTGATGGGACTGGTGCCAAGGGGAACAGCAGGTACAATGGCCCCAGGGAAACTCCGAGTGTGGTCATCCACATGGTAGGAACCAATACGATTCTTGGTACCTGACCAGACAGCAAAGGATGGTTGGACATCCAGGTAGGGCCAAGTTCCAGAAAGGTCAAAGAGGCTGAGAGGCTCAGGCCAGGCCAGGGGCTCAGCACAGGGGGGAGATGTGGGTCCTCACTGTCAGACCTTGAAGCTGTGCTATGGATAATCATCACTGTACCCTATGGGCCAACAACTGGTCCACTTCTTATTGTGGCCTCCTAAATTTGAATGTACTTGCTCCAGAGCTAAATACTTGTGTCTGTACCCCATTTCCCATGCCTTGTCTCTCTCTTGCTAGAGGGTGAGGCATCTTAGCCAGTTCACACGTTACATGGACTGAAGGGAAGCCTGGAACTGGTCATCTGGTTGACTCAGCCAAGGCCCATGTGTAGATCTTCAGTGAGTGGGGACAATGAGCATTCAAATGTGTAAGGTTGCACAGTGAGAGGAAGCAGTAATTTCCCCATGATCATGCTGTTGGAGGAGGGATCCCCAAAGGAAGAACTTTGTTCAGTAGCCAAACATCAGAGGAAAGATGGATGCCCCCGCAGTAAGAGAGTGGGCAGGGAGGCACCGTGGGTGACAGGCTAGATTGGAAGAAACTTGCTCTTTTGAACTCATGAGAAACACAGCGGCCCTTATGTGATCACAGGGGATGGTGACCTTGAACTAGATAGAGAAACGATGCAGCCCAGCCAGTGCTTCTGTTCTTTCCCCATGAGTCACAACCTGATTCCTGCCAAGGACTGCCAGGGACCTTTCCATCTGCCTCCTTAGAGCTGTCTCCTAGGGCTGTCTATCTCAGAAGCCATCCAGTGCTGCCTGCCCTGGTATATTTCTGACTTCTGTGGACCTCACCCACAGCATCAAAGGGCTATCCATTGTGTCTGTGGACAGAGGTTTGTGGGAACATCCCATCATTTCAATGTCTCATCATAGGGCATTGCATCTGAACGTGTGAAATCCATCCCTCGTGTGTGCCCCTGTACAGAAAGGAGGTATGTGATACAGTTTCGGGAGATGAAGCCTCCACAACCAGGATGGGAGGATTCAAGGAACATTGAGGATTGATGATTGGTCCCCCAGGCTGACCCTTCTCCTGGGTCAGGGGCACAATGGCAAGAAGGGAAAGTGGGCTGTTGACCATGCTTCACTGCTAGAGATAACACAGCCACCTAGGAGATGAGATGAGGGGCCAGGGCCACACACATGCTTCTTGTCTCTTGGTCCTTGGCAGTCTAGTGGTATGCTTATAGCTGGAAATGTATTATGTCCCCAGAGTGTTCACGGGCTGGGGAGGGGACTCAGTGGGTAAAGCTTACCGTGCAGGCATGGGTAAGGACCTGAGTTCAGATCTGCAGAACACACAGAAGTCCAGTCGCAGTAGCAGATAGCACATTTGTAATCACAGATCTTCTTCTGTGAGATGGAGGACAGAGACAGGAGAATTCCCAGAAACTTGAGGGCCACCTACCCTGGTGTAGGTAGCTGTGATCAAGAGACCCTGCCCGCCGGAACTTCTGGGGCATTCAAGGGGGTGAGGTCCACAGAGGTCAGAAACAGAAGGTCAGAAACAAAGACCGTGAGGGCTTTGAAAGGGTCCTGGAGGTGGGGTGGAAGGGCATTCCCTTACAGGACAACTACTTTCCAGGACCTCTTTCTGGGAGCTTACACCCTAGGAGAACTGCCCAGGAGTGATGCAACAAAAAGCATGAGCATAGCTTCTGCCTCCTCACCAGAAGCCAGCCCTGTCTTTGGGGCCTCAGAGCTCAATTTTAACGATTCTTTGTGGATTTCCCATCATGCATCCCGATCCCACTCACCTCCCTGTCCCTTCACTTCCACCCTCTGCCCTTGCAACCCCTTCCTCAAATCAAAACCAAACTTAAAAGAAAAGCAAAGAAACAAACAAAACAAAGAAACAAAGCAACAACAACAAATAGAGAAGGCTCTTGTCATAGAGGCTGTCGTGCGATCCATTGAGTCCCACAGTTTACACTTTAGTCCACGCATCTTTACTTGCAAGTGTTCATTGTTGTGAGTCATTGATCTGCCTCCAGGCCTCTGGCTTCAGAGCCTGATTTTGCATCTGGGATCCTGATTTTTCACTTCAGGTGTGGGTCTGGGGTGATGCCATCACTGGCTCCTCTGTTTGGGCAGGAGCTCGGTCCTACTAGCCTCAAATGATCAAGGCTCAGGCCTAGCTGTGGCCTCATGGACATAGTCAGATCCCAGACATTGGTGTTCTGTGGACACCATGAATCTGTGGAGTATTTTGTGATATTTTGATTGCACTCTGATAATAAGGCTCGCTTGGAGTCAGAGGGCAGAGCTAGCTGCTGGTGGAGCAAAATTAACCATAGAGGTTTTGGAGGACTGATGACAGATAGGAGACAGGAAGTAGTAAGGTCGGACTGAAAGAGGATCTTAGTCCCTTTGGATGGAGGAATGGAAGAGATAGGAGATCACTGGTGGCCGCTTCTCTGATGATTCAGGTTCTTACCCTGACTCTTGATTTTTAGTAATAAAGAATAAATAATTAGATAAATGCTTCAGAGGATACCCACGAGGGTGGTGAAACGCTGATGTTGCTATCTTTCTCTTCAGAAAGGAGTGGGGGAGGCCATGTAGCTAGGGAGATGCCTAAGTGGAAAGCGTGAGAATTCAAGTTTAAATCTTCAGAAGCCTTGTAGGAGCTAGACCCGGTAGCATACACCTGCAACCCTAGCACCCCTGTGATAATGTGGGAGATGGAGACTTGAGAATCCTCAGAAGCCTGATATATTCAACAGTCATGAGCCCCTGTCTCGAGGCAGAAGGTGAGAATCAATAGCCAAGGTTGTCCTGTTTCCACATCTGCGCCATGGACAATGCATACACACATATATACAAAAAGAAAAAAAGAAACAGGAGGAAGAGTGATAAAAGGAGGAAGTCAGAGAGGAGGAAAAAGTGCTGGAGAGACAACAGTAAGACAGAATACCAAGGCAAGCAGAGAAATCAGCTCTCAGGCAGCGGAGGGGTGGGACAAAGCTATGAAACACAACCCACCGTCTTACAAAGATGGATGCAACCTAGGAACATCTGGGCACCAGAGAAGGGCAAGGGAGCAAGTCCCTGCCCCCACACGGTGTCCTGGTGATTTTCATGGAGACTACTCATCCTGATTCCCTGCGGAACATTCCCATGGCAACCAACAGGCATCTTAGAACAAAGGAAGATGACCACTGATTCCACTTCAGGCTCTTGCCAGGCCCAAGCTCCCTGGGAGCAGGAGTCTCCAGAATGGCTGCGAGTGGCCAGTGGATCGCATTCTCTTGGATGCTTGCTGCCAGGGCATTTTTCAAAGGAAATCTTCAAGCAGGGAAATTCTTGCTGTACCCTCCCAGGGAGGCCTATCTCCTGTGAGTCTGCTTCTCCAAATGTCAGGTGTCAAATCTTTCTTTCATATATAGCTAGGAGGAGGAAAAGTAGGGAGAATAGAGGGAAGAGGGGGAGGAGGAGGGGGAAGAGGAGGGGGAAGAATAAGAGGAGGAAGAGGAAGAATGGAAGGGGAGGAGGAGGGATGAAAGGGAAGGAGGAAAAGGAAGGAGGAGGAGGTCTTGTAAATTCAAAATAAATCTCTGATGCATGTTAGCTGTGGTAAAGACTAAAAGACTATGAAAGGGACTGAGGATATGGTTCAGTAGGGAAAGTGCCTGCCACACAACATGAGGACCCCAGAACCCATGTAAAAGCCTGACCTGGGAATTCACATCTGTAACTCCAGTGCTGGGAGGTGGAGACAGGTAAACCTCAGAGGCTTGCTGGCCAGTCGGTCTAGCCACAACGGCAATCTCCAGACTCAATGAGAGAGTCATTCTCAGATAGTGAAGACACTGGATATCACAGTCACATGCACCAGCAAACACACTCTCACACATATACTTACCACATACAAATTAAATAATTATAATAAGTAAGCTAAATATGTAAATGCTTTGTCAGGAGTGAGGGCACTCTAAAGAGACACCTATGTCCCTCCCTTTGGGTATCGAAGTGTTGAAACAATGGGCCCCAAGGACCGTAACTCCCCCCAGGAATTTTACGCTGGATGGTGGGGCGGGGGTGTCAAATGGCCAGTAGTCATGTATTGCCCTCCTCTGTATGTGACCTAACATCTTAGGCTAACACTTTGTAACAGAGAAGCAGACCTGAGTGGCCACCATCCCGGAGACTAAGGTCAGTAGGTGGCCTGAGACTGCTTCGCTGCACCCTGCCCTCCTGTGGACCCAGCCGTGCCCTTTAACTGCACTTCGGTTTGCGGCTTTTGTTGTTTTGCTGCTGTGAAAGTTTCATCTGCCTGCTCCGATGTTGGAACACGAAGTCTGGGGTAACCTGAATTCATGTTCCAGGGCCACAGTCTCTCATACCTTGCTCCAGAATAACCTTCTTATCCTGGCTGAGATGAGAGCTGTGCTTTCAAACGGATGCGGTAAGATATTCAAAGAGCAACAAGACACAGGCCATTCTCAATAGATAGTTTGCTCCTTAAAAATATACAGAATCAGGACTTAGAGAGCTGGGTCAGAGGTTAAGAGCACATACTGCTCTTGCCAAGGACCTGGGTTTGGTTCCTCACACCTAGGAAGTGTAATTCACAACTACTGTAACTCCAGATCAGGGGGATCTAATGTTCTCTCCTAACCCCTATAGGTACCTGCACTCATGTGCCCATAACTATACATATGTGTGTGTGATTAAAAATAAAAACTTAAAAATTATGTATAGTGAGTATTTAGGTTGTTACCACGTCCTAGCTACCATGAATAGAGCAGCAACAAACATGGCTGAACAGATGTCTGTGGAGGGAGGGTGAGGATGCCCCCCCCCATCCCCAGAGCTTTCAGAAGGCCCTGCTGATACCTCCATTTGGGCTTCCAAGCTTCTAGAACCCTGAGAGGGCAAATTCCTGTTGTTTTCTGTTTGTGATAATCTGAGAAGATGATGTAAGAGCCAAGAAGGGGAAATCTCTGGAGACAGAGATGAGCAGGCCAGCAGCTGAGCCTGGAGAGTTGACAGGGATAGAGGGGACATGGAATCGTAAACATTCATGGCCTATCTCTCTCACGCATTCACGAAAATCTTTAGTTCTCAAAATTTCTCTGCAGTCTCCTCCACCTCTTTAGCCCCAACACTGGTCTCTTCTGAGGCTTCCTCCTACAGGTGGGTCATCAGAATAAAAAGAAGGGGGACCTTAACTGGCAGAGAAGAAAATAGTAGAGGCAGAATTGTGGGAACAAAGATGATGGGATCGGGAGTTGTCTTAGTTGGGGTTTCGACTGCTGTGAAGAGACACCATGCCCATGGCATCTCTTATAAAGGAAAGCATTTAATTGGGGTGGCTCCCTTACAGCTCAGAGGCTCAGTCCATTAACATGGTAACGTGCAGGTGGACATGGTGCTGGAGAAGGAGCTGAGAGTTCTACATCTTTGATCTACAGGCAACAGGAAATGGCTTGTGGCACTTGGGGGTATAGAAGACCTCAAAAGCCCACCCCAACACTGACACATTTCTTCCAACAAGGCCACACCTGCTCCAACATGGCCACACCTTCTAACAAATGAGCCTGTGGGTGCCAATTTACATTCAAGCTACCAAAGGGGTTAAACCTGTGTTGGGGCGAAAAGGGTGGTGATATGAGCTGAAGGATGAGCAAAACGGGGAGATATTTAAGCATCTGTGGGCTGCCGAGGGGGTAAGAAATAAGGCGACAGGACTTTCGGGAGAATTGAGGTATCTCATCAGTTAGGAATAGGTACCTTGTCCTGTTGCTTATGAGTGGTGTGTCCTTGTTTACAATGTTGTGTAAGAGTCAGGCCTCTGTATTGGATTATATGTAATCAACTTAAAGAAATAGCATTGTCTTTCATTATGGGGCAATACAAATCCCCATAGGGTAGAGGGTTGCCTCTAAAACGAACAGACTGCAGGACTATGGGGCATATCCATCTTAACTCAACCCATCCTCATCCTCTGAGGGTTGCTTCAGAAGCAGGAAGCCTGGGAGATGAAGTGACAAGACCACTAAAACACAAGTGACATTGATAAATATGGACACTGTGCTTTGAATCTGAAATGCTCCCCCAACCAGGTGGCACTATCTGGAGAGGTTCTAGGAGCTTTGGGAGGTGTGGCTTAGCCAGCAGAAGCAAGTCATTATGGGAAGAGTCTTTGAAGATTATCCAAGCCATTGGTTCTTGCCTTGCAACCTGCTTCCTGCTCTACTGTCATGTAACCCAGCTTCCCCTAGCCTTGGGCAAATCCCTTCAGGCTGAGACTCAACCGGACTTCTGCTGCAAGTCAATAGCAATTGTTTCTGGGCCACCCCAACCTTGGATATCAGCTGTCATCTGGGATGTGACTTTCCTGCTACTGCCTGAACATTGCCACATTTGACCAATCCTCTCAAAAAGAAGGCAGTGGCAAGCTTGGCTAGAGGGTGGAGACCAAGACTGGCTGTAGTGCTGCCCTGGGGCTTCTTGGACTGGTCCCCATGGAGCAAGTCTCTGCCTGGTGGCTGTCCTCCCTGACTCATATGAGCCAGACAATTCATGCTCTGTCGTAACTGCTCTGTTGGAGGCTGCTGAGTGCTCAGATCCCCAAAATGATTATCATTAATAACACTCTAAGGAATGGATTAACATTCCCACCACACTGCACAGTTTAGATGTGGAATTTAAATTCCCCCATAACTAAGATGTAAGTACGCAGTTAGCATTTTCCCTAGGATTTGTAGAAGAGCGAGCATTCGATACAACCCTCTTGACGTCAGATTGACATTAAAAAAGAACCAGGCCTCAGCCCCTTTCGCCTGATTGAATTCAAGGCCTGTTGAAGACTCACAGTGAATGAACAGAAAGTCATGCCTGCGTCCCAGGTGGGATTTACCACGTGGTCTCCCTCTCTGTTAAGAACACGGCTCATCCCTGGAGCAAGGGCTAAGCCACCAGCTGCAGTGGAGTCTGTCTGCTTAGGATACCAGTGACTGGCCTAGTTCTGATTCAGTGATGCCCACGTGGTCCGGGAGGCGAGAGTAAGGATGAAAATGGGGCAGAAACCAGCGGGAGAGCAAAGCCAGGAGATCAGGAAAGCATGGAAACACAAAAGAGCCAAGGTCAATGGTATG
Source organism: Neodon shergylaensis (assembly GCA_025134845.1). Taxonomy (NCBI): domain Eukaryota; kingdom Metazoa; phylum Chordata; class Mammalia; order Rodentia; family Cricetidae; genus Neodon; species Neodon shergylaensis. The sequence goes on along the minus strand of JABTXL010021416.1, from coordinate 3,950,598 downwards.
CCAGGGACTCATGGTGAGATCCCAGGGAAAAGGGGGCATTGCACAAAGAAGCTAAACAGGCTAAGGTGTGATGTTGCACCTGGATGCGTAGATAGATGGGCACTCTGGCTTTGCTGATTGGCTGACTGAACCTGGGGGAGAAAAGAAAGCCAGCCATGGTCCAGCCTCTGCTCAGGGATTCAGAAACCAACAGGGAAGTAACAATGGGCCCAGAAAAAACGGTCAGAAGATGCTGTCTTCTTTCCAGGGCCCTCTGAGGTCTCCCACAATGCCTGGATGTGGGAGACCTGTTCTCAGGTTAGTCTGTCCTCCTGCGCCTCCCTAAGGACCTCATCCTGCACTGTCTCTGTTTACTTGAGCGATTCTTGCCATATTCCTGGCTCTTGCTTCTCAGTCATAAGCATCTTTATATAACAGCAAGCCCCTCAGGGTTCCCTTGGCACTGCAAACACGTGCCAATAAAACCACAGATAAGAAAATGAAGTTGTGGGCCCTGGGGGGCTGGGGTGATGGGAGCGGGTAGCATCCAGACTAATCTTTCTACCCTGAGGGAAGCACACTGGCCCCAAGTATCCTAGCAGGATGTGAGAAGCCAGTGCACAGGTGCCTGGAACTTAGTTCTGGTTGGCCTCTTGAGGTCTGTAGAAGGTCCCCTCCCCTTAAAAATATTTACAGTGGTCTCAGGTCTCAGTCACCTGTGCTGAGGGAGACACATTATCTGCACACAGAAAGATACTTTCAGAGTACTAAGAACATGTACCCAGATGTCAGGGAAGCATGGTCCAGGCTGGCTCTATCATGATGGGACCCATGGTGTCTCCCTCAGCTAGACATCCAACCCTAAAGAGCCCCATGCGATCTGTGGAGGAGACAATGGTGAGGTCTGCACCTCACATAGCCCTTCTGTGGAGTAGGTCTTGCTGGGGGCTGTAACTTGACTATCTGACATAGCAGGCCAAGACACTGCTTAGTTGAGTGGGAGCTTAAGTTTGAGATCCTCCCGGTTGGACTGTCCTGTACTGGATGGAGGAAATCACCAGGGGCAGTTTGTCTTATCGACCTTCATTTATACTTGAAAAGTCCTGTGGCCACCCATCCCTTTCATCCCCAGTGTCAGGCCTTCTAGGACGTAGCCACAGCAGGGACATCTCCAGGGCCAGGAGCTAACCCCGTGGGTTATAGAAAAGAGATGGCAAATCAACTGGGTGCCGGTTCATTGTGTTTAGAACCATCTTGTTGCCACCCCTGATCCAGCAGGACCCATCACAGATGGAGAGACCAACACGAGCATCGCACTGGGGAACTTCTAATCTCTGCTGATGACGTGACATCTACTCATCCCTGTTACTGGAACAGAAAGACCAACATCTTTGGGAGCAATCGCTCCACCCCCACCACCCAAGTCTTTAGAAATACCCCTGGGCAGCTCCAAGCAAGCACAGTCCTTAGGATGGTTACAGGAGCACACATGCACAGACACAGATCAAACAGAGAGAAGCTGTATTCATACTCGGCCCCCCACCACCAGGAAAACACGGTGTATATTGGAATATTCCAGAAGCACCCTCTCACCCAGGGTGACTTACTGTAGCCTTTCTGTGAGGTGTCAGTCAAAAAAGGCTCAGTGGCTCAGTTTTGCAGAAAGACCATGTCCTGTCTTGGGATCTCATGTTTGGGAAGTGCAGCTCTAGAGCCAGCTGCGGATTCTGCGGATTCTGTGGATTCTGCGGGTTCACCAGCTTCCTTGTTTACACTTTCAGAGTGAGGAGGCTTCCACGCTGATGCCTAGGGAAACAAATCCCAGCTGCTCCTCTTTAAGTCAACACAGCAATGTAGTATGAATTCTAATTGTTCTTAATAATAAAAACCCAGAGTCAAATACAGGGGTTAATGCTGAAAGGTCAGAGAAGCAGAACAGCCAGTTACTATAGAGTTCTTACCTCAACCAAAGGGGCGATCCTGTCTCTATGAATCCTCAGACTGCTCCACAGACTGCATCCTCAGACTGCCCTGAGCTCCTGTCTCCTCCCGCCTTATAATCCTCTCTCCACCCAGCCATATCACTCCTGTCTTCACTTCCCTAGTTCTGGGATTAATGACATGTGATCCCAAGATCTGGAATCACCTCTGTGTGAACTCTATTTCTCTTTTAGACAGACTCAATCTCCTGTAGCCCTGAATGACCTTGAACTCATCGAGATCTGTCTGCTCCTGTCTCCAGAGTGCTGGGATTAATGGTATGTGCCACCACTGCCTGGCCTCTATGAGTAACTAGTGGCATAGCTCTGCACTCTGATCTCCAGGCAAGCTTTACTTGTTAGATAACAAACAAAATATCACTATATCTCAACGCCATGTTCTAAACAGCAACTGCATTGTGGCTTCTCATCTGCTCCATTTACACCAGAACCAAGTTCTCTACCGGGCTGAGTTGCGGCTGATCTCTTAGACCCCCACTAATTATGCCGAGTGCACAGCAAATACTGTCTCTCCCTTGCCCCGCAACCCAGCACTGCACAAATCTGGTGTGGTGGCACATGCCTGAAAGCCCATCATCCAGGAGACAGAGGAGGGAGGATCAGAGGTTCAAGGCCAGGCTCAGCTGCTTAGGTCAGTCAGGACCTAAGACCGTGTCTTAAAAAAATGTGTGTTTCAAAATTATTAAGAGCAGGTTTCAAACATTCTCACTGTAAAGAATGAGCAGAAGCGAAGGTGTTGGTTTTGCTAACTGGCTTAATTTTTCATGCAATGTATACATAGGTCTAAGTGCTACATTGTACTCCACAAATATACAAAATCATTAAAGTGAACTAATTGAGAAGTTAAAAATAGCCAAAAGCAAGGTTGAACAGGGCAATTAGCAATTAATCTGAAGTACTCCTCAGTAACCCTAACTTCCTGCTGAAATGACCATGGGCCTGCTCTCTGTTCCCTGTGGGTTATTGGAACCTCCTCCAAGACGGTGCTGCAGGGCCAGGGGTGAATCCCAGCCCCAGCTTGATGGACGTCCATTCAAGGCCAACTCCCTCCAATGCCCTCCAAAGGGAAACCGTGACTTCCCAGGGCTGTTTCCAGGGCATTCAGGCTACACCCAAAACAAATGCTGGATTTCCATGACTAGTTGCATTATTATTAATAACGAGCATCATTGCATAGCTGAAGGCTCTTCCCGGCTTTGCTGCTTAAGCTCTTCCCCTAGTGGATATACTCAGTCACACAATGCCCTGCAGGTCCAGGTCCTGCTTCCTGTCTATCCCCCCAACTTGCACGAGGGTTTGTCAAGCTCCACACACTAGTATTTTCAGCCCTCTCAGGGATTCCCGCCTCCTTATATGGTGCATTCAAGCGGCAATATCTATGCAGCAAAGACCACGGGTTTAAAAACATTCAAGGATTTCTACGCTTGAGCATGGGGAAACTTCCCACTGCTGTGAATGAAGCAGGCTTGGAGGGAAGAGTAATTGTTTTCATTATCATAACAGCAAGCTGGCTCATGTTTTGAAGGTGCAGTCAAAGGCCTAGAATCAGGGGCATGGGGCAGCTGGTCATGTTGCTTCCACGGTCAGGAAACAGAGAGAGGAAGGCTGGTGCTCAGTTCAATTTCTCCTTTTCATTCAGTCCAGGACCCCAGGCCACGAGATGGTGCTGCCCACATTCAGGGTAGGTCTTCCTACTTTGATTAACCGATCTAGACATTCCCTCATAGGTGTGCCCAAAGAAAGGTTTGCTTCCTTGGATTTAAGTCCCATCAAACAACCAAGTTTAACTGTGGTAGAAGGTTAAGTAGGTGCTTCCCCAGCAAGGTACTTTTATTCTCTTTGACTTTGTGTGTATCCCTTGTAGTCTGTGAGGGGCTGCCCCAAGTCTGAGGTCTTGTGTAGAATGAGGAGGAGGAGGGAGGAGAGGAGGTTACAGTAACAGAAGGCAGAGGGCAGCTGTGTAAGAGAGACATAGCCACCCGCTGTGTCTCACTCTTCTCTCAACACCTCATAGAAAGGAGAAGATTATGGAGATGGGAGAACGCTCAGCCCACAAGACAGAAGCACAGGCAACTTTGGACATTGTTATCTTCTGCGTAAGGCATGCTCTGTGTTTGTGGCCTGTAGCTTCTGCCCAAATCAACACGCTCCTTCATGACTAACTGCCTCCCAGCTTCTGCCCCTCACCTCACCGCCCTCCTACCTGTTCTCAAGAGAAGACCACACACACCTTTGTACTTTCTAGATAATTCCACCTTTCTTTGCCTTTACTCATTCAAGAGTCCTTAACCACAGACCCCAGACTATATGTAGTGAGTGTTTATTGAGTACCTTCTGTTGGCCCCAGAAAGTTCTAGTGTTAGGGAATTGTTGATGAGTGTCCTATTATCATCCAAATTGCTGTGATAAAACACTGACCAAACATGATTTGAGGGAGGAGAGGGTTTATTTGGCTTATTAGTCCACCATTAAGGGAAGCCAAGGCAAGGATCTGAAGGCAGGAACTGAAGCAGAGACCATGGAGGATTGCTGCTTACTGACCTGCTCTCTCTGGCTTGCTCAGTTGCCTTTCTTAAACGGTCGTGGTCCACGTGTCTCAGGTGCATTGCTCACAGTCGGATGGGTCCCTCCTACAACAATCAGCAATCCAGAAAATCCCCTGCCCCACCCCCAGACATGCCCACAAGTTGACAGTCAAGAATAACTGTCACTGTGGGCAGAGACTTGGTGACAGTGAGTTTTCTGCCCTTGCATGGTGCCACATGATAAGCAAAGAGACCTGCAGAAAAAGATGCCCGCAAGACTGACATTCAATACTAAGGATGTGGTACCCAGGCCGGTCAAATAGGGTAAGGAGAGAGGCTCACACAGGCCATGAGTAGCATGTGACAGCTCCACAAGCCATGTGCAGAAGACAGGTGAGGACGTGCTAATGGCTTCAGGGAACAGCAAGGAGCAGACAAGGGTGGCCTGAGTCACTGCGGGCCAGCAGAGAGCATATGAGGTCATCTGAAGGAACAGGGTGTGCTGGACCAGGTAGAGGACTTGGTGTGACAGGCTGTCTGCTTCTCTTGCAGTCCAGAAGATGCTAATCCACTTTGTAAAACGCTGAGGCCTGCAGCTAAGCAGCAGCGGGGACTGTCTTCTGCTATAATCACCCCCATGCCCTGACTCATCGCGCCTTCAGCGGAGGCTTCTATAAACTTCAGGAGCACTACAGCACCCTGTATGTGGCAATAACACGCACACGCACACACACTGCACACTGCACAGCTAAGGGAACGGGTGCATGAACACCAGCCTCCACACTGCCTGGCTGTTTCATAGAATTTGAGTTCCTAGGTATGGCATTTTTGCTTGAAAAGAAACGTCAAAATAAACAAAGACAGCTCTTCAAGGATTCCTCAAATCCACAGACACAAGGAAGTCTCAGCTGTCTGGGAGAGCTGCCTCCTGGAGGCGAGAATAGGAAAAACAAGTGAGCCAGGCTCTAAAGCTCACAGTCCTGCTGCCATGGCTCTAGTCTTCCTGTCCCAGTCAGGTGTGCTCACAGATGTAGAAGCCTTTGAAGCTGGTGAAAAGCAGAGAACACAAATGACCCCGTGATCCACGGTACTTACTGATTTTGGATTATGTGTTATCTTGATGCCCATGTCACCACACATGTTCACCTTGAAAAGAACAAACACTTGAAAAGAACAAACTGGGGTGCAGTCACGACCAGAACCAGGATTCGGACTGCTAACCTCACATCTCAACGGATCTGGCCACACTGGAACAGAGGAGAGGGATCGCCCCCCATCACTGGGCCAGAAAATTACTCCTGGGGTGACCAGACATCCTTCCAGTAAGCAGAAATTGCCAGTCTTGAGTGGGAAGGAACCAAGACATTTTTAATGATGATGAAAAAAAATATGTGTTTAAAATTTTTACTTGTCAACTTTTAATACAGTATTTTTATTAATTCTTTGAGAATTTCATACATGTACACAATGTGTTTTGATCACATTCACCCCCACTCTTCCTGCTAACTCCTTCCAGATCCACCCCATCCCCCAACCCTCCCCAACTTTGAATCTTATTTTTTTTTTTAAATAACCAAGTTCAAGTTGTTCTGACCATGTACTCCTAGGTGTAGGACCGACCATCCCTGAACACAGTCGACCAACCAGAGCCCTACACCCAGAAAACTGACATCTGCTCCCCAAGCTGTCAACTGTCAACAGCTCCTTATCTAGGGATGAGGGTTGATGAGTCCTCCCTGCACCGTGCTGGAATGTTGACTGGATTGATCTCGGGCGGGCGTTCATTGAGTCCGTGAGGGAGCGGTCCTGTGGTGTCCAAAAGATACTGTTTGCTCTGGTTATTTCCCGACCTCCTGACTCTTACAAAATCTCCACCCCACGCTTACAGAAGCTCTGTGAGTCTGGACGGTAAGGGGTAGGATACGGACGTCTCCTTTGTGGCTGAGCACTCTGCAGACACCTAGTCTCTTTGAGTTGACCAACTGTAAGTTTCCACGCTGGCCACTGGCCACGGCCCAAAGGAGCATCTCCGATGAGGATTGAGGGCTGCACTAATCCACGAACACAGAGCCAGACAGTTAGAGGGCTGTTTGTCGCCATGTCCTGCGACCTAGGAGTTCTCTAGATAAAATACATTGTTCTCCACCACCCCAAGAAGATACATTTTAAGTCACATTATTTAAGGACTTCTCCAGTTCTGCTTTGTCGCCAGGTGTCTTTAATGAAGCTCAGGTGCAGACTCTAACTAGTCTGTAAACACGGCAGATTTGCGGTAATATTGTGTTTTTAATTACATTTATGTATGGGTGTGTGTTTGCTCACATGCTTGCTTCCGAGTCGTGGAACGTGTGTGGAGATCTGAGGGTAATTTACAGGAAGGAGCTGGCTCGCTCCTTCTGCCCTGTGGGTAGGAAACTGACCTCTTATCACGAAGCCCGCCAGCAACTGCCTTTACCAGCCCAGCCATCTCACTGGATCAAGTGCGATGATTTTTTTAACTTAGACTTAACTATTTTGCATGTGCATGTTTGTGTGTGGGTGAGCACGCATGTGTTAACAACCACGTGACACATGGAGGCCAGTGGAAAACCTTGAGTTGTGGTCTTCCCCCACCCTCCACTTTGTTTCTTTGTAAAAAGCGTCTCCCCCTGGCTTGGAATTTGCCTGCAAGGTTAGGCTGGCCAGCCAGTAAGCCCCTCCTGTCTCTGCTTTTATCCAGCACCGGGGTCATAAGTGTGTGTCACGGTGCCTGGCTTTTTAAATGTGGGCTCTGGGGATCCATTTCAAGCTTCCTTCTTCCAAGACAAGCAGCCTACTGGCTGAGTCATCTTCTTGATGCTTAATAGCTTTCTTTCTTGTCTTTGTTCTCTTCTGACTTGTAGGGGCCTGTTCCCTCCCTCCACCTTGTTTCTTGTGTCTGCGCCTGCGCGGCACTGTGTATTCCAGCTAGCTGGTTCAGGGGCTTTCTGCAAATTCTCCTTCTGCCTCCCACCTCCATAGGAATTCTTGCTACCACCATGTCCAGTTTTTAACATGGGCCCCAAGATCAAACAGGCTTGCGCAGCATCAGAAACAAACAAACACAAAATCTCAGTGTCACACAAAGGAACACAGGAACAAAGCAAAATAGCTTGGCAAAGTTATTCTTTTTTGGAAAGAGGGCTCACCGTGACCCAAGCCAGGGTAGTGAGTGCTCTTGGCCCAAAATCCTTGAGTATTTTATCAATGACACGGGAGGTGACTGCACCTCATCTCATGGGTGGGAGCGCCACTTTGCCTCCTGACCTGGCTAATCAGTGTAATGTAGGTGGGGGCGGGCTCAGGAAATATGAGTCCTTGTCAGGGTAACCACCTTAGATTAAAACAAAACACACAGCTCACACAGCCCAAGCACTGTAGTCCACTGAAACATCTCTCCAGCCATTTTTCAAATATTTTTTTATCCCCAGTTACTAGTACTGGCGGATGTGGATACACTGAACTTTCTCAGTGAGGCTCAAAGGAATGCATCCCATTTTAAATAAACCGCCTTAATATCGCATCTCCTCACGCATTACCAACACAGAGACACGGAGCATTTTAACCTAAACTGACAGTTCTTGGGGCTGACTGGGTTACAATCACGTTTTTTCGAAGCTTCAGATAGAAACACACTTGCCCAAGCCACTCCTGAAGCAGGGTCCTCATTTCAATTTAACCACAGATTTGAAACCCATTAATGTCAAAAACCTGTAATCTTTGCAAAGAGATTCCTTCCAATATCTTTGAGTTTAAAGCATGAATTTCTAATTCTCTCTTCAGCTTTCATATATCTGAACACATCACATAAATGACACGTATTTTAACAGGACTATGAAGCTTAACTAAACCACACGAGAGTGTAAGAGATCCATGTTGGAAGATGAGAGTAATAACCTTGCAAAGATAAGTGTCGTTAGCCTGGAAAGGGCATGGAAAAATTAATGGAGTTTTAAGGTCAAAGATAAATTGAGGGGTGTAAAACCGTCAAATCGTCTCTTGTGAGATTCCGTTCTAACTAGTCTCATGACCGTGACATTCCCTAAGGTGTTGTTGTGTTCTCTAGAATGTCAAAGTGGGCAGTCTGTGGACAGTGTCCATCTCTGGGGCAGGGGAACAAACTAAGCAAGCCAGCAGGCTTTACTATTTTCATTGTGCTGCTGTTCAGTTCTGCCACTAGAGGGAGCACGAGGCACACAGCATAAGTGTAGCTAAGGCAGGAAGAGACAGGAGGGAGAGGCAGAGGTTGCTCTGACTTTACACCCAGTAAGCCCTGCAGTGTCTCTAAGGGGGAATTTGAAACGCACAGTGTTCAAACACAGTCTAAACCACAATCTGCTGAGCACACTTCTCAATCACTGGCATCACCCTGCATGCTGGACAGACTTCTTGGGCGCATAACCAGCCCCTTCCCACGAAGCTCCTGTGAGTTTTACACAGGAAGTCAGTGAGGAGGGGGGAGGCTGGGGGGGGGGTAGAGTAACGTGTGAGTCTAAAAACCAAAGGAAGTGGACCTCAGTTGTCTATGTCTATAACCTCAGCACTTGCCGGCCAAGGCAGGGGGATTGCTTGAGTCCAGGAGTTCACGGTCCACTGAGCAGCAGAGAGGAACTCCCAACTAAAATAATAATCACTTAAAATTAAAAAGAAAAAAATTTTTTTAAAGGAAATGAGTCCTCCAGACCCCAAAGGACACGCCTATTCCAGGGTCCAGGAAGGAGTGGGCCTCAGGCAGGATGGGCGTTGATTCTTAAAGTTTTATGACCTCCCTACTAAAACAATGCCCTTCCTTTGAAGTCAGGGTTCTGCCATCCTATTTGATTCTGATAAGTTGTCCCCTGTTTCCCACTGAAGATCAGCCATGGCATTACAGAAGGAAGACAGAAAGAGAGAGCCACCCCCATCTGAGATAACAAGCGACCCCGTAAAGTCGAAGGGAAGTCAGCTGCGCTGACCAAGAAGCACAGGGTACAGCCATAAACCCGGCACTATCCTGAACGCAAAGGCGCCAGTCCACTTGTGGGGAAGAATTCCATGGCCAATAAACAAAGAGTGATTTTCTATTGATCTTCCTTGGTCTCCCTTTGATTAACAACGATCACGGTGTAAAAGTCAGGGCATAGTCCTTTCATAGTCCTCCTGTCCCGTGCTCCCCAGCTCTGGGATCACAGGCCCGTGCCCTGACACCCGGCTTTTATGTGGGTGCCAAAGATCAAACTCAGATCCTCATATTTGTGCAGCAAGTGCTTTGCCAACTGAGCCACTTCCCCAACGACCTAATGACCGTCTTGGCATGGGCCAGCTGCCTGCTTATCTCCAGAAACCTTAGACTCAGACCCTGCCCCCTCCGCCCCAGGAACCATTTCCTCCCATCTCTCTGTTCATTCATTCAACACACATGCTCAGCTGGCTAAACTTCACCAGGTCTCTCTCAACAGTGCTTGCCTTCTCACTGGGCATGCTCACAGCCCATCCCCCCATGACTAAGGGCCAATTCTCTCATGATCCTCTTTTAAGGCCCCAGTATGGAGTGGACTCACCTGGAAGTGCCGTCACGAATGCTCTCCCTCTATGGCTAAGCTCCTGGCCTCCCTGACAAGGGACACATACACACTGACACACTTGCCTCTCTCTTACCCCTTCTCAGCAGCACAGATGTCATTGGAACACCCCCTAGCCCCACGTTTCATCCTGCAAAGCAGCCTCCACATCCCATGCTTGTAGAGAGTCCTATTCATTTCCTTCTCGGGAGCCCCTGTGGTTTGAAAACTTGTGGGCCTGTGCATGTATGTATAGTTTATAATGGTAGTGTGTAGTATGTAGCGTGTGGCTGCAGGAGTGTGCAATTGTTCAAGGCCTTTGCGGTGGTTTAGATGAAAATGGATCCCATAGGCCCATAGGTAGGGGCACTATTAGGAGGTGTGGCCTTGTTGGAGGAAGTGGGTCACTGGGGTACGGGCTTTGAGGTTTCAGATGATCAAGCCAAACCCAGGGTCGCCTATTCTTCCTGCTACCTGCTAGTCCAGATGCAGGACTCTCAGCTGCCTCTCCAGCACCATGTCTGCCTGTGCTCCATAGTCACGCTTCCTGCCATGCTGACAACAGACCACACCTCCAAGCTGTAAGCCAGCCCCAGTTAAATGTTTTCCTTTGTAAGAGTTGCCACGGTCATGGAATCTCTTCCCAGCAATAGAAACCCAACCAAGACGGTCTGCTTTGGGGCAGGAGTAAGTACATTGCTCACTGAACCCCAAGGTATCAAGTACATAGTGGATTATCACCTGGTTGTCTGTAGAACGAACAAACTAAAGAGTCCAAATAGAGGCAGCTAGCCAAGCTGCATTTCTGAACAACTCACTCCCAACAGACCTACAGATGCCACCAACACTGTTTTACATAATAAACTAGAGCCAAGTGGCTAGGACCTCTATGTCCTTTGGGAATTGGGAAGCAGTTCACTTGTTTGCCATCCGATGTCCCTCCCTCCCCCAAGCCCGTCTGGTCCTGTGCTACAGTTGCCATGTATCTATTAACATTAGGCCAATAAGTGGCCAGGAGGCTGGGGCGCCACTTGTTTCGGGGAGCTTGCCTGCTCCGAGAGACAGTGCCGGTGGCCTAGCAGGTAGGAGTTACTGCATGAATAGAAGGGAAGGAGCCTCGTGGTGTGGGATTCTAGCCTGGCCAGCACCAGGCAAGGCAGGACAGCATGCTGTGTCTCCACCATGAGGCCTAACTCACACAGACAGAACGGGAGGAGGCTTCGGGGAGGATGCAGAGCCATCCCGAGTGTCCGCTGTCCTGTTCACAGCACTGACACCACAGATGGAGAAAGGAACATTGGTAGTGACCTGATTTCCATGTCTCGAGGTGTTGAGTCAGACTCCGAGCAGCAGAGGTCCCGGGAAATGGAGGAAGGGATGGCAGCTTCCATCAACCCTATCCAGCCCACCTGGGAGGGGGCTCCAGCACTATGTAGGGAACTCTGTGCTGGCCAAAGTGATAGAGCCAGACAGGTGGACAGCAGCCCAGGGTGGAGGGGAGAGAGGGAGGAGGCAGACAGGTAGACAGCAGCCCCCCGGGCGGGGAGGGGAGGAGGGAGGAGGCAGACAGGTAGACAGCGGCTCTGTGGGGGGCAGGAGGTAGATTCCTATAAATAGACCTTTTTATTGAGTCTTTTTAGATCCAGCCTCTGATTTGTCTGGCTGAGCCTATCTGCACATGACACAGAAGACTGTGAGGTTTCATAAAAGCAGAGGGGGGCAGGAACCTTGGCTCAGCAGGTAGAAGGGCCCACTACCAGGCCTATGACCCGAGTTCCTTCCCATGTCTCACGTGGTAGCAGGACAGAGTCAACCTACATAAATTGTCCTCTGTCTGTCTGTCTGTCTGTCTCTCTCTCACACACACATATACACACATGCACACATATGTCCACACTCATGCATGCATGTGCACACACACACACACATTATCGGTAGCTTCTCCTCTATGCTGACAGGAACATTCTGTCTCGCAGCTAGCCAATCTCTGTGAATTCCACTGATGATGGATTCTCACTTATTTCCAGTTTTGGGGTTTCATAGAGAATTTTGGGTGAATGCTGAGGGCGGGTCTTTGTACAGACATGTGCTTTATTACTCGTGGGTAGATACCCAGAGTAGAGTGATGGGGTCAGATGGTTGTGTGTTTGCTCTTTAAAGGAACAGTCAAGGACTGAGGAGATAGCTCAGTGCTTAAAGTGCTAGCCTACGGACTGGAATTTGGATCCCCAGAACCCGAAAGCCAGGTAGGTGTGGTGAGTACCTGTTATTGGGAGGCAGGGCTGGGGGCTCCCCCAGGTAAACTGACTGGCTAGATTAGGCAGAATCAGTGTGCCCTGCATTCAGTAGGTGACCTTGCTTCAGCGAGTGATCCATGAAGAAATCCAGCATCAACTCAGGCCTCCACATGCACACACACACACACACACACACACAGAGTCACAACACACACATGTGAATACACAGATGCACACCACACATACATAGGCCAATAAGGAAGAAATGGCCAAATTGTTTCCATCATTTCTGTATCATTTCCCCATTCCTTCCAGTGTGTGAATAGCTTGATGTATCTCCACACCTGCAACAATACATTTTAATCACAGCCATGCTGGTAGGAACACTGTCTGATCGGCTTCGTTTTGCAGTACCCAGGAGCCATGCTCCTACCCACTGTCTCTCCATCCGCGGTGTAGTGGCTTGAATGGCAGATACCCTCTATAGGTTCAGATGGTTGAAAACTTGGTCTGCAGGTGGTGGTGCTGTCTGGGGAGGTTTAGGAAATGCAGCCTTGCTGGAGGAAGTCCATCACTGGGGGTGGTTTTTGAGAGTGCAAAGTTCCATATCATTTGCAGGGCTCTCTCTGTACTTCATGCTAGGTGTTCAAGACATAAGCGCTCGGCTCTCAGCTTCCTGCTCCAGCCACCATGCCTGCTGTTCTCATTCCCCTGGCATCATAAGCACAGATTAAACTCTTTCTTCTAGAAGTTGCTTTGCTCATGGCGTTGTATCACAATTACAGAAGAGTAACTAATACACCCTGTCCCCCAGAATCTTCATGTGAGTTCCTGGCCCCTCGTAGGGTTTTCAGCAGTGAAATGTGGCCAGTTCCCTGTCCTCTCCCGCATGTACTTGGGTCTTAGTAGTAGCTTCCTTGGAGAGAGAACCTGTTTGTAGTCAGACTTTCTTAGGGCTACCAGCTCCCGACGACTTCTTATTAATTATAAAGAGCTTGTCTTAGGCTTGTTCCCAACTACCTCTGATACTTAAATTAACCCATTTGTATTAATCTACATTCTGCCATGTGGTCATTCCCTCTCCTCCATACTGTACATCTGCCTTGCTCTGTGTCTCACTGGAGAATCCTCTGTGTCTCTCAGATTCCTTCCCAGAGTTCCCATCTTTGCCTAGGAGTACTGCCTGTCATCTCCTGCCTAGCTATTGGCCAGTCAGCTCTTTCTGAAACCAACCAGAAGGTGCCTTAGGCAGGCAAGGAAGGACAGAGATGCATCTTCACACAGAGTGATCAAATATTCCACTACACCAGATTCCCCGGTTTTTATCTGATTGAAGCAAGGCACCCACAACCGTGCGAGGTGACAGAGTCCACAAAAGTCCACTGCAGATGGACATCTGCAGTGCTGGTACCAATAAGGCCCAGGACACCAGAGTACAGATACTGGCTTCATTGTGGCTATTTCTGCTCCTAGCCAAAGGTACTCATTCAGGGAAACAAAGGGCACGTCACTCCTGGTTGTACATTACTGCAGGGACAGATAGTGATAGCCCTGTCCTCCAGTCTCCTTCTGAGTAGGGTTAACTCCTAAAGCAGGGGCATGGCACAGAGGTACCAGCAGGAGGGGTGTTGCTGACTGCAAAGAGAGAGCTGAGGAGAGTCTTGAGGGAAAGGCATATTTCTTAGGAAGGCAGCAGGATGGGGCAGCAGGATGTTCTGTTTGGAAGACTCAGGGCCAGCATGAATATAAAGATACTGAGGATCCTGTAGGATTTGAGGGAGATCGCAAATGTTTGCTGGGACCCCCAGGGCCATGTTCCTAATATCTCCTTATAAGCTAAAGAATATATTTTTTTAAATTCTGGTCATAGTTATGGACATAGGCATGGCAACAGCTCACGGGAGGGGAAAGGAACAGCAAGGAATGAGTTTCTGGCTGCACAGACTCACCGCTGATAGTGTTCAGAGTACCAAATGGCTGTAGGTTGCCATAGTGGAGAGTTCTACAGACCCAGAGAGCAGGAAGAGAGCTAGCCAAGTTTTGGAAAAAGAGATGATTAGGTCTTAGTGAGTGATCCCATGAGAAGACCCACGGATGACTGAGCATCCACCAAAGTATGAGGAAGGAGAAGGAGTTAGGGCAGGAGACTTGTGCAGAAGGGGCAACAAGTCTGGGCTTGGAGAACGAAGGTCAGTCGGAAAGTTTGGCTCAGGGGATAGGACCCTTAGACAGCAGCATGAGAACTGCAGTCCAGAGGGCAGAGGGACCGTGGGCAAACCCAGGGCTGGTTGCCACTGTGACACCATGGGTAAAGGTGACACTGTCAGGGAGTGGCCAGCAGAACCGCCACAGGCGCCAGGGAAGAGACACAGCTGTTTCCCCTCAAGACCTTCCCAAGGTACCACAGTCTATGGATGCTCAGGTTCCTTACACAAAGGTGCAGCGATTGCTTCTATCACATGTATAGCATCTTGGGTACTGCATTAAACCGTCGGCTGGTCTCTTACCCTGCTTAGGCTCAGCACTCCACTGATGCTGACTATCTGGCTCGCATAAGGAGCGAGGGGGGAGACTTTGGAGGGCAATATAAAGTTCTTGATGATTGATAATATGTGCTACAAAAAAAAATCTCCTTTTCATTTCCTCCCCCTTTTCCTTTAGAAAATATTTTTTAATTTGTTCTGGTGAATTTGATTAAATTTAGAGTGTGGCTCTGGGAAGACTCACGGCATCATGTCCACACCTTCCTGAGACCATTCTGATAATATAACCCTCTTGCCAGAAGGTCCTCCAAACAGGTCCGCTTCTCCTGAGCCACCCGTTCCTGAAGAGCTTGGAACTGGCTGGGATTTGACCTTGCTTCTGGTTGTACCACACTCTAGCCTGTAATCACACTCATTTTGCACATGGCAACGGGTATTCAGTCAATGTCACGGATCACACGCTGTGCCGGCACACACACAAAGCGGGTGTGAGAGCCTGTGCCCTGTATCATGGGTTACAGAAACAGCAAATTACAGTTGTTAGAATATCCACAGGGGGGCTCTCCTGACATTCTAAATGCAGAGGGGCTCTCAGTAATAGCGGGGCAGAGAGGAAGCGAACCAAACTTGCATGGTATAAACAGCATTTTGATAAATCTTGAGAATCGATGGAGTGCTGTGTCTGACCCGGGTTAACATCAGCCTTGTGAGGCTGTCTGCATCCACGGGAGGGGGACTGGTAAGGACAGACTGAAGGCTTTCCTGCAAGTCTGTAGTCTAGAAATGAGTGGAGCTGGCTTTAACACCAGGACTAGGGCCAACATCCTGGTTTTTGAATATTTTATTTTATTCTGCAAATTAAAAAAATATGATTACATAATTTCCCCCTCTGTCTCCCGTTACCTCCACCCCCCAATTCTGCCCTCTCAAATTCACGGTGGACAGTTTTTTAACTATAAGAGCATAAATGTATAAATACACCCTGCCGAGTCCATCCATTGTCAACTGCATATATATGATTTCAGGACTGATCACGTTATACTGGATCATCAATTGGGGGTTCATCTCCAAGGAAGACCTCTCCCTTTCTCAGTGGGTGTTGATTATAAACCTAGCACTGAAGAGACGAAGACAGGAAAATCCCTGGGGCTCACTGCCCAGCAAGCATAGCCTACTATCTGAGTTTCCGGCCAGTGAGAGAGCCTGTCTTACAAATACGGTGACTGTTGCCTGAGGAATGACACCCACAGCTGACTTCTGACCTTCATATGAATGTCACACACCTTCATACATGTACACACACATGGGGTGGGGCTTGCAAGACAAATTAGAAAGTAAATTATGTCCTTATTACAACTGGAACGCTTAACCAAATGTGGTGGTGCATGTCTTTAATCCCAGTGTTCCAGAGGCGGAGGCAGGGGAATCTTTGTGAGTTTGAGGCCAGCCTTGTCTACATAGCAAATTCAAGGATAGTCGGAGCTACAAAATAGAGACAAACCACCCAAACAATTGGAAATGTTAATTTTTTTTAAAAAAAATTCACATCTCATTTCTCATAGCTACTCAAAGATACCAACACAAATCCATACCAAACAAAACCTATGATCAGAGAACACAGGCGGCCATGCCTTGCCATGCCTGTCAGAATAGACCCTTCACACAGGGAATGCTCTTGGAACTTAATCAGCACTTCCGGGCATGTCAGGCCCCAGACGCCACCCTCTGCCCCCAGATCAGCTGGCCGAGACCCCCTACTTGAATGTCCCCTTCAATTCCTATCTGTGAGTCTCCTGATGGCCTCTCCTGATGGCCTCAGACTGTTCCCAGGTGAAGCTATGGTGAGCTGGTTACACTTCACAGAGCCTGGCAAGTGTCCTTCAGGGCCATCAAGAGTAAGGCTCTCCAAAAAAATTCTTTATAAAGCATCCATTTTGATTTTCTCCTAGTGGCCCTTAAAGAGATGGCTGAAACATGGAGGAACCTAGCCGCCCCCAACTTCACACTTGGTTTATGTGGTGGCTGACAGGCATCCACTTCCTGCTGCTTCTTGGGGACCTCCAAGCCCCAGACAAAGAGGGATGACCTTCTGAAGACACTTGCTCTGGGCAAAAATATCCAGGTGCCGCTAAGCCTGTGAGTCAAAGGTGTGCGCCACCTGTGCTGCGGGAGCTGACCTGACGTAGGAAGTGATCAAACCCAAGCTTGTTTTCCTCAGCCTTGCATCTGTCCTCCTCCAGAGCTTCGTCTTGTCGCTTTTTCCTAAGTCTCTATAAGAGGCAGTCATAAAAACTGTTAAAAACAGGGCTGGAGAGAAGGCTCAGCGGTTAAGAGCATTGCCTGCTCTTCCAAAGGTCCTGAGTTCAATTCCCAGCAACCACATGGTGGCTCACAACTATCTGTAATGGGGTCTGGTGCCCTCTTCTGACCTGCAGGCATACACACAGACAGAACATTGTATACATAATAAATAAGTAAATATTTAAAAAAATTTTAAAAACAATTTGCTTGGTTTTTGGAGACAGGGCTTCCCTGTGTAACCTTAACTGTCCTGGAATTCACTCTGTAGAGCAGGCTGGCCTTGAATTGACAGAGCTCCTCCTGCCTCTGCCTCCCGAGTGCTAAGATTAAAGGTGTGCACCACCACCTCCTGGCTGAAAACAAAATAATTTTCTGACCAGAGATCACAGTCATTTATCTATATCTCGGTCCAGCCTGATTTAAAATCAGCTTTCCCTGATATTCCCATAATTACAATTTGTGGGCAGAAATTTGACACCAAACACTCAAAGAACCAGCATGCCATGTCACTCAGTGATAAACTTATATATCAGAAAGGGGGGGCTGGGCGGTGGTGGCGCACGACTTTAATCCCAGCACTCGGGAGGCAGAGGCAGGCGGATCTCTGGGAGTTCGAGGCCAGCCTGGTCTACAAGTTCCGGGACAGGCACCAAAGCTACAGAGAAACCCTGTTTCGAAAAATAAAAAAAAAAAGAAAGAAAGAAAGAAAGAAAGAAAGAAAAAAACAAGAAAGGGGAAAAAACCAACCCAGAAAACAAAAAAACAAAACCCTACATGATCAAAGGCCAAAGGGTTATATAACATTTAATTATCGTAACTAAGAGAGGAGCTAGAGAAAAGAAAGCTACCAGCCAATGAGAATGATACTTATTGGCCCAGGGGGATGAACTGATGAGCTAGACCCTTCTTCAATTTCCCTTTCTGTGGGCACCATAGTCCTCAGTAGCTGGAGGAGGCGCCAGTTAGATCCAGTACCCTCAGTAAGGAATGAAGGCGGACCTGGGCCTAAGGCACAGTTAGGGAAAGCAGACCTCTCCATGATCTTCCTTGGGAGTCTCCGACCTACCACCTCGTTCTGGTCGCCTGGCGACGGGACATGGTAGAGCGGGGGTGTGGGGATTACAGGACCAGGTCACACTCTAGCCATCTGACCATGGGATGCGTTTGCCCTGCCGGGTGCAGGTGCGTGGAAGCCAGAGCAGCAGAGCTTGTCACTGCTGTCCTACCAGAGACAGAAATTGTTTGGAGGTTCTAGAATGCCTCTATCTGCTTCAGACATAAACATGTCGGTTACTTCTGATAGTTTGTCCAAAATGATACTAGGATGTATATGCCTTAGTGCTCAGAAAATCTCGTGTTCGATTGTTGAAGCCACATGACCAACTCTTGTCTCATACAAATTACCTTATTTTCTCCATCTCAGAATTCTGGTCCATCGTGCTGTCACTTCCGCCTGGGCCACAAGGCGGCGCTGTGGAAGGCCAGCCTGAGCTGAATGGAGGAGGCCCATTCACCTCCATGCAGGAGCCAAAGCCTCACTGCTGGAAGAGTCCTCTTACGTGGGTGGCGTTTTAGGCACCTTGGCTCTACTCAGCAACATTTCCAACCATTCCGAGGATACAAATACCCCATCAGAAGGGTGAAAGTCTCCGGAATCCGCTGAGCAGTGAAAGCTCCCTTCCAATGAGGCATGAGAGCCAAGCGTGCGTTTCTAACGGGCACACACCAGGAATGACGCGGGCTCTGCCACTTGGCACTACCTTGGACTACCCTGTCCACGGCTTGAGGAAGCCAGGCCTGCCTACCAGTCCATCCACCCCATAGTTCACTACAACTCCGTGGGAAGCCTCATTTGGTGCCGATAAAAAGAAACACCCGTGCTTTCCTTGGGAGGAAATGGCCAGGCACGCTGATCGCATTGCTCTTCGCAGGATCGGAGGGGGCTAAGGAAGACTCCAAAGCCAAGTCCGACTGCAAAAGAGTGTGCTCTACTTCCTGAAGAGTGGGGTGTGTTCCGATGCGGTCTCCAGTGGCTTTTAGAATCCTGCTCAACCATCCGTTTTCATTAGGAATCCCCTCCTTTGAGGCAGAGAAATTACAGCTCACAGACTTGCCTAATTTGCATGCGTCGCAATTATATACCTTGATGCAAACACCAGAACTCAAGCATTTAGTAGCAACAATGGCTGAGGTCTGGAATAGACTGAGCCCCTTAATCATCATCAGAGGAATTCTGCCTTGGAGGCTAACACAAAAGAGGACATTCAGGCTGGGCAGTGGAGCTGGAAATCTTTGGATATATATATATATATATATATATATATATATATATATATATATATACATATATATATATATATATTTCCACATCACATGCTTGGAGCCAGAGGGGGCATACAAACACAAAATCCAAGCAGTAAAATGTATTTGGTTGTGCACTGGAAATCTTAAATGCTTAATGGAGAAGAGGCATTTGTCTTTCTTTCTTTCTTTCTTTCTTTCTTTCTTTCCCTCTTTCTTTCTTTCTTTCTTTCTTTCTTTCTTTCTTTCTTTCTTTCTTTCTTTCTTTCTTTCTTTCTTCTTGGCAGTTTCTCTGTTCCCAGCCCTTTAGTCCCTTTAGTCCCGAAGACTCCGGAATCTGAAGGCAAAGGGATGCTTTGCTGTTTGGGGGCTAATGTGTTACAGGGGCAGCAGAGAGATTTTGATCGACAAAACAAACACCCACTGTGTTCCTTCCCTCCCCTCTGCCCACCCCCTTTCAGCCCAGGCCAGCTGTATCCAATCGGGAAATTGTGTCCCGGCTCCTCAGACAGACATCCCTCCTAAATCTGGACCCAGGACCTCGCTCTCAGCTTGGACCAGCACAGCTCATGAACATTCCCTTCTCTCTATACCCTAGAACTCTTCCCTCTCCAAATATCTGCATTCCACAGGCTGCTGTCCCCCTTGCACCACTGACATGAAATTACATGTCACCAAGGCCAGCCACTCCCACAGAGATGCCAGGTGTCCTGTCCCAGCTGGGCGCATGGTATGCTTGCCCATTTCATTTTATTTGCCCTCATATTCCCCGCCAGAGACCTTTGAAACACAGGTATTCCTGTGCAGACAATAGATTATGTCCTATACATCCATCCTAAGTTAAAAGTGACAAGTTGAAATTTCATTCAAGATTCCTAACTGAACATCGTGCCGGGAGCTGAGCTCTTTGCCACCACTTAGCATCTTGGGAGAGGACTGGATTAAATGGCACTAACCTGGAAAAGATTCCAGCTCAGAATCTGGTGAGTGCTTATCACTGTTGCACCACCGTAAGGTCAACACCCTGAAGTTGGGGACTGTCCCCAGGAGAAGTGCTGAGCACCTGTGTTTGCTTCCAAGGGCTGCTGGAACACATCACCACCAGCAGGGGGTCCCAACCAGGAGGCTCAGAGGGGCAGTCTGGTTGGGCCCCTCTCCAGTTTCCTCTCTCTGCCCTGTGTCCATGCTGGCTTCTGCTCCAGAATCTTGTCTGAGGGTGTGTCTCTGTGTCTGCCTTATTATAAAGCCATCAGCCATTGGAGTGGCTGTCCTAACACCCACGAACTCATCTGAACTTGAGCCCAGCTGTAGTCTTCATGCCCTAGGGTCCTGTTTGCAGGCTCAAGACCTTAGGTCTTGAACTTGTCTCTCACTTCCGCCCATTGTAACAGATGTCAGACACTCAGAAACAATCACTGCATTTCAGGTCCTCTAAGGGATTTTGAGCAGCCTCTCTACTCTCTGCTGATGATGTGTGTGGAGCCCTGTTCTAAGTGACCCCACACTGTGAGAAAAAGCGGCCTCAGGCTGTGCCCTGTCCTGAATGACTCCACTTTTCAGAGCCAGAATTTGCTCTGAAAGCAAAATTGCCTCTGAATACAGATGCAGAGGCAGGGTGACTCCTCCTCCAGCATCCAGAACAGCTGTGAGACACAGGCTGAGAAGTAGTGTATTCCCGCAACAAGCCAAAGGGTACCACTGATCAACGTATCCAAGTGGGCTGGAAACGCATGGGCACACATGCATATTAAAATGGTCAGAAAAACTAGACCTGAGATCTTACTGAATATGCCAGATGGGGCAGAGGTAGGACACTGACATCCAGACCCCATAAAGAGAAAGACAGAAGAATGCAACAGACACAGCCCCTCTGGCCTGTCATCTGACCACCTGAGAGTCAGAGAACCCACCATTGTCCCAGAGCTGCGGCTCAGCAGGGTCTCTACTGCTTGATGCAACCCTCTTGAACTGCCATCCATCCATCCATCCTCCACCCATCCATCTATCTTCTATCCATCCATCCTCCATCCATCCATCCTCTATCCATCCATCCATCCATCATCCATCCATCCATCCATCCATCCATCCATCCATCCATCCATCCATCTATTTGTCTGTTCACCATCCATCAGAACACAGGTTCTACACCTTGTTCTTCAACCGTTCAGTTCTTCAGTAGCTTGACCAGACTCCAGGGCTCCAGCTTGCTCTGCATGCTCCCAGGAGCTCTGTATGCACCCAAACTCTCCAAATATTATTAATTGCTAATATTAATAACACCTGCTGTGTCTTGCTTTGTACCTGTATCAGATCCCTGCCTCCATTATGACCCCTTTGAACTCTGAGGCCTTTTGTGGACATTCTGCAGCAAACACATACATGCACATACATACATATTACTGTATGGGGTGGAATATACAATTTGAGAGTATTAGTAATTAAAACTGGACTATAAGAGTCTGTGACTGCCAACAGTCAGCTATCAAAGAACATCAGGACTGCTTGATAAATAGACCCAAAGAAAATGGCATAGCTTGTATATTTTAATATAGTTTTTTAATTATTTTTTTTTATTTATTTTACATACCGATCACAGTTTCCCCTCCCTCCTATTGTAAAGGTATGCATGTTTTGCTACATGTATGTATGTATACTCTATGCATGCCCACAATGGTGGAGGTTAGAAGAGGGTAGAGAGTGTTGGATTCTGTGGAACCAGAGTTCTGGATGGTTGTGAGTAACCACATGGGTGCTGGGAACTGAACCCAGGTCCTCTGCAAGATCAGCAAGTGCTCTTAACTGCTGAGAGATCTCTCCAGCATCCGAAGTTTGAGAATTTATTATTGAATAATTGTCATGTTGTGAAAAGATACCAATGTGTTCATTTATGTGTGTGCCGTGTGTGCACACAGCTTGCATTTTCTTCCTTAGAGGAAACCATTATACACACAAGTCTTCAACTTCTCCCCTTCCCCTAGAACCATACCTACTGTTGTCTCACGGGGCGTCCTTGTATTTCTGAGCTATCCCTCTAGGTCCCACCTTTACTCCTGGTCTAACAATGCTTTTGAAAACTGACTTGACCCAGGAATTAAAAATCCCTTAGAGGCACCCACTGCCTCCAGGAAGCCTCCTTCTTTTGGGAACTAGGAGAGGCATATCCTTGGGGCGGGGTCTCTGTGACTTTCACAGGCTTCATGAGCTTCAGGAGGCAAGAAGAGTTCGACACAACAGGAATCAGTTTCCAGGGCTGTTTCAAACTTCGATCTGGTGAAAACAGTTCTTGTGATGATTATCTCAATCCTGTGCACAGGAAAGCATATCTAAATCCCTTTGAGGGAGCAAGTAAACTAAATATAGACTTGACTACATTGAAACTCTTTATGAAGTATGTTTGACAAGAAACAAGTTTACGAGAAGGGTCTGGAGAAACGTCCAGTGCCAGAAAGTCTCCAGTCACACAGATTATATAAAAGGTCATCAGCCTTCCTGGTGGAAAACAGGTTTTGCACTCCTTGCCTTGAAGGAACAGCCCTGTATGCTTAACATTCCAGGTTCCCCTAGTGCATTCTGTGAGCACAAAGACCTCTGTGTCCCCTACCATGTCCTTTCTAGTAGGCAAGCGCCCTGACTCACAGGGAGGTCATCTGAGAGGCCTTCCTAGACTTTCCGAAGGTCATTGCACCCCTTAACCATGATGCCTCTGAAAAAAGTCATTATAAAGGTCAGGGTGAATGGGCCGGCGCTGCTCCTTCCTGGAAGACGTCTGCCTCCTGCCAATTTCCAGTTTCCAGGTTCTCTGGCCATTTCTCTATGAACCTTTCATGAACACACGACTGAGCATCAAGACCTCTTGAGCCTCTGACTGGCCTGTGGAATATTTGACAGCATGCGGGCTGCAGTTGCTGGGATTCTGACTAAATCCACATATATATCATATATATAATATATAATGTCGCCATCTTTTTTTCAGTTGTTAACGTGATACAGTCTAGAATCACCTGGGAAAGGAGTCTCAGTGAAGGGTTGTCTAGATCAGGCTGGCCTGTGGGAAGGCTTGCACACTGTGGGCGGCATCATTCCCTAGGACGGGGATCCTGATCAGTATAGGAGCAGAGAAAGCTAGCTAAGCACTAGCAAGCATTGATGCGTTGATTCAACGCTCTCTGCTCTTAACCGTATGTTATATGAGTAGCTGCTTCAGGTTCCTGATACTTCCCCATGAAGTGAGGAACTGTCACCTGGAATTGTGAGCCAAATAAACTCTTTCTTCATTTAATTGCTTTTGCAAGAGTGTTTTATCTTAGCAACAGAAACAAAGCTAACATACGATCCACAACATATCCCAGCCTCGGCTGCAGCAGGTCCAGTGACAGGAAACTCATGGCCTCTGACACAGGTCCTCGCATCATTAAACTGTTCTGGCTGCAAGGAAGCTTCTCATTTTCCCTCAGTTGTGCCAACACCGGGCAACCTGAGGCTTTTCCTTGTCGCTATTAATTACTGTCTTTACACATCATCACCTGCGGGCACCGGGCTTCTCTTCAGTTAGCCTGACATTGAATTTGCTGTGTTCACAGCACATCTGTCCGTGCACCCCTGTTGAGAGCCTTTGCGCCTTCTGCTTGTGGTAGCTGGTGTCATGTGTTAGGTATGCCATGTATTACTCAGTTCAAGATCTGCTGCTACCTGTGCTACATTTTCTCACAGTATAGTTCACAGAATAGTTCAGATTCCTAACCAGGAGCTGTTAATTACGAGCAGGTCCCAGAATCATCTTTAAGGCTTTGCCAAGGTACAGGTGTCTGGCTGTCTCTTCAGGTGACTGCAGAATGTTCATGGGAAGATGATTCATTTTTGTTTTCCCCTGTTAGCAGGTCTTGGAGCCCAGCATGGCAGCCTGAAAAGAAGGTTGGATCCAACGTACAGAGGGCTCTGCGTGCAGGGGAAGGTGGGCTCAAGATACACAGTTTTGCTGCTGTCTGTCCTTGACCCGATGTACCCCCCCCCAAAACACGAGTTATTAAAATAAAATGGACGATAACAACAACAACAGGAGAGAGCTGAAAGTTCAGTGCAGACATCACACGCAGCAGTAGGAACAGTAGGACTGAGCTCGGTAGCACAGACCCGTTGCTTCTCCAGAGTTCAAGGCTAGCCTGGTACAGAGATTTCAAAGCCAGCCTGGGCAACTTAGTGAGACTCTCCCTCAAAATTAAAGGTAAAAGGAGGAATGGGGTGTGTCTCATTGGGGGAGAACTTTCCTGGCATGCGTGAAGCCCTGTACTCAGTCCTCAGAACCAGGAAAAAGAAAACTAAAAAAAAAATGGGAAGGAAAATAAGGCAGCAGAAATCCCAGGGGCAAGGATTCTAATCATTGCTAACACGGAGAAACAGCAGGGATGGGCTGATGGGCTATGTAAACATGGTCATGGTGTGTCTTGTGACCAAGTGAATGAAAAATCAGATACTGAGACACTTCTCAAGTCTTGTTTTTAAAATGTAAAATCCTTGTTCAGTGCTCTGTGAAATTCAAGTAAGCAGGCGCTTATGTGTTGTTTCTGAAAACAGACTTGCAATGACTTTCACTCTGTGAACCTGTCATGAAGAACACTGTTCCGAACGTTATTCAAGATATTTAGCTGCCAATGTGCCACACTCACCTGGAAGAGAGTTTCCATGAGGGAGTGTCTAGATCAGGTTGGCTTGTCGGCCTGTGCTGTGCAATATTAGTTGAAGATATGTTAATTTGTTCATGTTGTGGAACATTTGTTTAATGCTGCCAAGATGTGTTGCAACCTTTTAGGTCACATTTGTTTAACTCCGTGAAGCTGTGTTACTTTGCCTGTCTAAAACATCTGATAGGTCTAAAAAAGAGCCGAATGGCCAATAGCAAGGCAGGGAGAAGGATAGGTGTGGCTGGCAGGAGAGAGAATAAATGGGAGGGGAAATCTGAGAGGATCCAGGAGCAGGACAAGAAGGAGGACTGCAGGGGCCAGCCGCCCAGCTACACAGCAACCACGGAATAAGAAGTAATAAAAGGTATCTGAAGCAGAGAAAGACAAAAGCCCAGAGGCAAAGGTAGATGGGGAAATTTCAATTCAGGAAAGCTGGCTAGAAACACATCAACCTAAGGCTGGCGTTATAAGTAATAATAAGCCTCCATGTATGATTTATTTGTGAGCATTGGTTTTTCTCTCTTCTTGACCATGGGGCATGATGTGACCAGCTGCTCTAAGTTCCTACCTTATCAGTGTCAGTAATACTCATCGTCTTTGATGACAATCTAAATAATATAAAGGTCCAGCACCAGAGGACTTGCTAATAGAAGCATGGTTGTCCCCAGGAGAAAGCCTTCTGGCCCCGTTCCTCCCTAGAAGTGCCATGAGAGTGGTGGTTCCAGATCAAATCCTCATTGGTCTGTGATCATATTCCATTCTGGGCACCCAACCCTGTGCTCATCTTCAGATTGCTTGTGGCAAGAATGCTTTCCAGGTATCTGTACATCTCCATTACCAACTCAGTGCATAATCTGCAGTAGATCTGTAATGAGTGTTTAATAAGTAAGAGGGATGCTTGTACGAGTGTGCGTGCGTGTGCGTGTGCGTGTGCGTGTGTGTATGTGTATGTGATGCCCCAGACTCATGAAAATAATACTGAGGTCATATCATATGATTGATTTTAAAGCTTCTTCTGTAACAACAATAAGAGAAAGGTAGAGGGGAAAATTAAGGAGACAAAAGATCTGTTATATTCACAATAATGAAAAACTCACCTATATTAAATGTTAAGTGCAGTATATGTATGTGTGTGTGTGTGTATACATATTAAATCCACTGTTGGTTCTTTGGGAGTTCCATTTATGTTTTAGTTGTAAGGTTTTAGCCCCATTTTACTGACAAAGATGCCAGCTCTTTCGGAATGGTATTTGTCACTTGTGATAATGACAGGATACCTGACCAAGTGGGCTGAGGAGATGTCTCTGGGAGAACAGGCACCGGAGAGCAAGCTTGACAACCTGCATCGGATCACCAGCGACAGGAGAGCCATGACTCTGTCTAGCTTCACTTTCATTGCTGCGATAAAAGACCCTGACAAAAGCCGCTTTAAAGTAAAAAGCAGTTATTTGGCTTAAAATTCCAGGTTACATAGCAGGGAGGCCAAGGCAGGAACTTGGTACAGGAAGTCACAGCACATCCACAGTCAAGAGCAGAGAGAAACAGAAGCAAATGCATGCTCACTGCTCGCCTTGCTTGATCTATTCTTACACAGTTCAGGCTCCAAACCCGGAGAACAGGCTGCCTATATTTAGCGTATATATTTTATCCTCAGCTCAGTTAATTCCATCCAGAAACTCCTGTACAAGCATGCCCATTGGCTTATTTCCTTGATGATTCTAGATCCAGTCAAATTAATAATATCAGCCATCACAGACGTTGAGAGACTCAGTCAAAATGGCACAGCCTGGTTGTACTCAGGTTGCCTGGCCCCAGAGGTAGGTCTCCTGAATCCTGGACTACATTGCTTGTAGTGTAAGCACAGGCAGCAAAAATGAAGTCACTAAAACCTCGCACTAACCCTGTCGCACTGGGTTGGAGTATACTGGAGTTGTAGAGCACTTGCCTGGCTTGTTTGAGGCACTGGAGTCCACCCGTGGTACCTGAAATGATCTGACGCCAGTGAGAAGAAAACACGAGACGTGAACAAATCCACACAGGCCTGGGAAACAGTGTACAGAGAGAGAGCAAAGATGGCGCGTTCAGCTTTTAAAAGCTGCCTAGCACATGCGTGTGACTATATCACACTCTGATGACGCCGATGGCGGGCTACCCACGCCTAGCACAAGGGTTTTAGTTGAGTCACACGTGGAGGTAGCCACGCATGTGTGCATGTGGGGCATGCATATGTCATGGAACATGTATGGAAATCTATCTTGTGAATGCCAGGGATAGAACTCAGGTCATCAGCCTTGGGGGCAGTCACCTTTACCTGCTGAGCTATCTTGCCCATCCAGGTTACTCCTGGGTAGTTCTCCTAGGCTGTAAGCTCCTGGAAAGAGGTCTTAGCTTTACCTTAAAAGTCAACTCTAGGACTTCTGCCTGCAGGATCAATGGACCTTTCTCCAAACGTCTAAGCTTAGCCCTAATGTCAAAGTAGCACTGATTTAAAAAATGGGTCATGAGTAACTGTTTGCCTTCCGTAGTTTCTGGATCTAAGTTAGTATAAAGTAACAGAGCTTTTGTGAGGCATTCCAAAAATGCGGAAAAATTTTCCTTCATGTTAGAGTCTTCAACACCTATGGGGATCACAGAATCCACTCCTCAGGGTCACTAGGGAATAAGCGTGTTGCTCTATTGTTGGCTGTTGCTTTTGTTTTCATTTCAAGGCAAGGCTTCTCCATGTCCTTGCAATGTTGGGAAGAGCTGTGTATGCCACAGAGTGGGTCACAGACTGATTCACAGCAAGCTGGATGTTGGTGTAGTTTCAAACCATCAACCCAGACTGGGACATTTCAAGCATTCAAGACATCCTAAGTTTGGTCCAATTGGACTTCCCGCTACTGTTGTTGTTGACTGAGAAGTCGAGACTTGCCTTTTGAAGTTCCACATGCCAAGGGGGTGGAGTTAGGGTCAGCAGGACAGGGAAAACAGGCTCCCGGTAGCCAGGGATTAGAAACCATGGCATACGTGGTTTCTTTGGCATCTCACTGTAATTTGGCATTGGTTTCAAGCCGATGCCAATGAAAAGACACTGTGACAGGGATAATCGCTTCAGGCCCCACGCTGACAGCAGCTGATGTGTTTATCTTCCTCTCTGGGGAGCTGATCTCCTGGCCAGGGGTCAATTACAAAGACTGTTCAGAGAATTATGACTAATTTAAGATATTTTGTGAAAACACAGTTGAGTTTTATGGCAACGTATTTATTGCAAAGAACTGTTTGCTAAGCCTTGAGAATTCTCAGATGACAGGATCAAAGGCTGCTTGTTTCAGGGAAAAGAAAAACAAGCAGGAACTGTTTCCTGGGCCTCCCCATCCCTTCGGTCTTGTGACTGGGTGGGGGAGCACTCCCTCATTCATTTTGAGTATAGAGCTTCAAGTATAGCGTTACAGGAAGGAACCAGTGCTGACAAAGGACATTAAAAGATGCAAATCCAAACATCCAGACTGTTAGGAATATTTCTTAATATTAGCTCCTGGCGACGCAAAAATTCCCAATCAGACCAAATCAAAACAAGCCAAATTGCCGGGCGGTGGTGGCACACGCCTTTAATCCCAGCACTTGGGAGGCAGAGACAGGCGGATCTCTGTGAGTTCGAGACCAGCCTGGTCTACAAGAGCTAGTTCCAGGACAGGCTCCAAAACCGCAGAGAAACCCTGTCTCGAAAAACCAAAAAAAAAAAAAAAAGCCAAATTAAGAAATATCCAGGTTTAATGGGAGATCTGCGCTCTCAGGTGGCCCCGAGGGGTAAACGGGAAGCCGCAGAAAGGCAACCCCCTGGAGGAAGAAAGGGAGACCACGTGTTCTTCTTTTGGGGGATCACTTAAGTACCCTGGGGAATGGTCCTGAACCCACCCCCAGGAAGGGGTCAGGATCTGGCCTGCTGGGATTTGAAGTCCAGACCAGGCCTAGGGGCTGGGATAGATGTGAGGGACTGTGACCTATGCTACCAACCTAACACAGACCTTTCCTAGAGAGACACGGAAGCAATGGTGGGTAGGTAAGAGGGAGGGTTTGAATAAGTGTTCATCTTTTTCCGAATTCACTCAAAACCATGATGTCAGATTTCTTCTTTTTGGCTCTAACATGAATATTTCAAAGCCCTGCCAGCCACCTTCCACGCTGTTTCCCCATAATTATGTGATCACACTCACTCACTCTGCCTCCCCTCCCCCTCCCCAGCCCCATGGAAGGGCACGGAGGCACAGAGCTCGCCTCTCATCTGTGCCTCTCACAGCCCGCAGACCGCACAAAAACTTGTGTCTGGCCACATCACAGAACTCCCGATTGTCTTTCCCGGCACGTGATTCTAGCAAACGGTCCCAGGATGCTTTAAATTTACGTTACAAATATTTGCATGCCTGTGACAAATTTCTTCAAATTGGATCTTTGATCTTAGAATTATTTTAAAAAGATATTTAAACGTCATTGCAGGCATGCAGGGGTGTGTGTGAGTATCTCCTCTTTTTCAAAAGGCTCAGTTGTGGCATTTGTACAACTTGGGAGCTGACTGCTGGGCCCCATCTTTAAACTCCAGAACAGAATTGCCGTCCCTGGGCTAATCAGAAGTAAGTCTTTGTTTTGTTTTGTGGCCCTGGTTAAGGTCTGCTCTGGACCACAGCTCAGAGAATGTTCTCTTGACCTTGAGACTCCTGCCTTGTATTTCTGTGGGTTGTCTGCAGACATAAAAGCTTTCCTGGAGTCAGATGAACCTTCTTTCCTTCACGAGGACGGGGGGAGGTTCTATTTTAATCTGTGAACACACTAATGATAGCCAAGGTAAGACATTAAGTGATAAATGGATTGATGTGCAGAAACCTGGGAGCCACACACAAACCACCAGGCTCCAGAGAAGATGAGGGGGCAGAAACTGACACAGAGAAACAGAACTTGGGGAGGCTGTTGAAGGACTTTCACAATGAGGGGGACTTCCCTGTGAGGCAGAGAAGGTGTCATCGTCCCCCCATCATACCCCACCCCTGCTAACAGCTGTCCGAGAGCTGTAGTGATATTTTGTTTGTGTTCAAAAAATAAAGCTTGCCTGAAGATCAGAGTGCAGAGCTAAGCCACTAGAGGCCAGGCAGTGGTAGCACACACTTTAATCCCAGGACTCAGGAGACAGAGGCAGATGGATCTCTGCTAATTCAAGGCCACCCAGGATTACATGAAATGGATCCAGTCTATAAGAAATACAGAGATCACACAAAGGTGGTCCCAGCCCTTGGGAACCCACACCTTTAATCCCAGCACTAGGGAGGTGGAGATAGAAAGTGATACGGCTGGGTGGAGAGAGGAATATAGGCAGGAGGAGGCAGGCGCACACGGATAGGATATCCCCTTCAGTCAGACAGTTTGGTAGAGGTAAAAGGTCTATCTAGTGGCTGGCTCTACTGCTTCTCTGATCTCTCGGCTTTTACCCCCAATATCTGACTCTGGACTTTTATTATTAATAACAGTTAGGATCGTGCTACAGTGAGCCACCTCTGTCTGGGTCAGATACTAAACTCCCAGTTATTTCTTACTATTTTCTAGAGGCGGGGGGCGGGGTGGAGCTATTGAAAAAGAAAGCCCACAGACACCCACTGACACAGATGCTTCATTCACATGGACAGGTGGGTGTATGCGGCGTAATAACCAGGCTAGCTTGATATGAAACAGCAAATTTTAATGAAGGGATAGCTTACAACACCAGGGATCCAGTGATGGGCAGGAAATACAAAAAAGGACCAGCAGGGCTCCGCCCCCCAGATTTATAGTAAGCATTAGCCCGAGGCGAACACGGCCCCCATTGGGCTGGGCCGCCCCTACAAGTGGGAATTTTACCCCACCAAAGGGCAAGCTCTAACCCTGATTCCATCTTCAAAGACCAGAGAAATCTTTCTCTAGGTGGCTTGTTCTGGGGTCCTGCCTAAGCCACCTTACGAACATTAGGTCATGAACTGCCCACTTCAGACGCTAGTCACTCTAAGAAGCCAGATCCCACAGCTCTGAGATCTCCAGCCTTTATTATTGGCTGGTGTTTTAGTTAAGATTTCTATTACTGTGATGAAATTATGACCAAATGCATCTTGGGAAGGGAAGGGTTTGTTTCATCTCACAGCTTGGAATCCATCATGAAGAGAAATCAGGACAGGAAGTCAGGACAGGAACCTGGAGGCAGGAGCTGTTGCAGAAGTCATGGAGGACTGTTTACTGGCTTGCTCTCCATGGCTTTCTCAACCTGTTTTCTTATAGCACCCAGGACCACCAGCCCAGGGCAGCACTACCCACAGTGCGAGGAGCACTCTCATATCACATCACATCAAGAAAATGCCCTCAGGCCAATCTGGTGGGAGCATTTTCTCAGTGGTGTTTTCTTTTTCCCAAACGACTCTAGCTTGTACCAGAAGTTTTGACACAAACCTAGCCAGCACATCTGGCTTCTTTTATAAGCTAATCTCTCATCCTCTTGCCCCAGGTACAGAACTGTCTGGAGAGCTCCAGAGGCACCCAGTGTGCACTGAAGGAGAGGGTCCATGGAGACCCTGTGACCACAGCTTCTGCGCTTGGCCTTCAGGCTAACTGAGGCCCTCATAACTGCTCCTATAGAGCTCACACAGCCGTCCTGTCTTCAGCTGCAGAGAAAAATGTCTCCTGAATCTATCAAGAAAACAGATATTTTCAAATTGGGAAAGGAGAAAAGCAGGGTTTCCCTTATAGGTTGTCCTTGGGGTTTATTGACCTATTACCCCAGGGGTATACCTTCATGAAAGACTCCATATCCCAGAAGACCAGCTATGGGGGCAAAAGGACAATTGAATGGAGAGAAGACATGGGAGCCAGTAAAGATATGGTCCTGCCTTTCCCTAATGGTCATCCTCTGCCTATGAGTTCCAAGATTAGGTGGAGTGGTAATACATATGAAAACAGAAAACCAACTTCAGCCTCGGAATTCTAAATAGGACCACAGGCCAGGCATAATTTTGATATCAATAGCCAGAGTAGGTAGATAAAGCCATTATTATCACTATCACTTTATCCCACTGGCTGCAATGGAAGAAGAAAGGCTAGTTCTTTATCTTGCAGATGGGTCACTTTAGATGTGGCTCTCATTTCCT
Source organism: Neodon shergylaensis (assembly GCA_025134845.1). Taxonomy (NCBI): domain Eukaryota; kingdom Metazoa; phylum Chordata; class Mammalia; order Rodentia; family Cricetidae; genus Neodon; species Neodon shergylaensis. The sequence continues at coordinate 3,918,397 of JABTXL010021416.1, read as the reverse complement.
AAGAGGGGACAGAGCCCTCCTTGACTCAGACAGTGGCTGTTATCAGAGGGAGTTCTGGGTCTGAATGTTGGGGTTCCTCTCTTTTCCTAGGGGTTGGTTCCTAAAAGGATGAACTTCCTGTCTTTCCGAGGCTAGTAGATATGCCAATTGCCACTACAGTGGACTTATTAGGACCTTTCTCCCCAAGCCTAGCATTCTCCAGAGATGGATGGCTCTTTACCATTTCAAAGGAAGCCATGGGAACAAGACAGGTCCCTGACTAGCAACAGAGAACAGAAAACAAATTCTTCACACCAGAAATGAACAGGAGACTAGATCAATCCTGGAGGACTTGTCATGTCTAAGGCAACGTTTTCCCTCTGTCCCGAGGGAGGTGGGGCGCTACTGAATGACACAGACCTAGGGGTCTTAGAAAGGGCGGGGATCAGAAAAAGGAAAAGAACAAGTTTGTCCTCAGGGACCCCAAAGCAATTCTTCACAAGCTCCAGTCATCCTGAGTCTGATCCTCGATCAGACTGTCATCGTTTTCCTCTAGCTCAACGCTCTGCATTGGGTCTGTCAGCCACAGGGGCAATCCTATGATTGCAGGCTAGAAGAGACACAGCTGTGACTTGGGGGACAGTGGTCAGTCACACGAGGAAGGACAAAGAGAGTCTGCCGTTTGTGACTGGCATAGCAGTCTTCATTCTCCCCACGTTCAGACCTGCAGGGAATGCAGTTAGTTTTCCTCTATCATGGGCACAGTGTGGCCCTGTCTGAGGCCTGTCCGGCTCTGAGAAGCCCTCTGTGCTGTGTAAGAGGCTGTTTCGGGGCTTGCTCCCGACGCTAGGGCTGCCTTTCTCCTCCGCTGACAGCAGCAGTGCATTTACAAAACAGGCTTGGCATGAACAAGCCTATTAGTATAGCCCATAGCAGCTCTCAGACCTCTTATAAGGGAAGGAATTTGAGCCAGGTATTGACTGTGTCCTCAGACAGCAGTGTCTGGTGGTTACTCTTTGTCAAAAGAGCCACTCAGACCAAGGCAGAACCATACCCCAACAGCAATTCCGGGGGGATCAGAGCAAAACACGCTTAAAAGAAATCTAAGTGTAGGGCTGCAGAGATGGCACAGCAGGCATGTTACCATCCAGGGGTCTGGATCTGGTTCATTTTCTCAGCCAGTTAAAGAATGAAAAGGTGGGGAAAATCTCAAGTGTGGCAGGTAACAGCAGGGAAAATCTCAGACGCGGGCAGAATCAGCGGGTGAAGAAAGGCGTTCTTGAAAGCTGAAGAAACGGCGAGGACAGCCCTGTGTGAGGCAGAGGGGCCGGGGAGCCCGAGCCTGAGCTTCCCTGCTTCCCTTGAGAGCTGGGGATTTTAAGGACCGTTGAGAGCTTTTCTTTCCCTAATTTTGGCCTGGCCAGTTTGAGCAAAGACAGGGAGGCCAACAGGTTCCAAGTGTGGGGTAATCATAACCTTGTCCAGCTTTGGACTTGTTGGATCCATCTATCTACCAGGAGGCAGATCCTGTTGGTAAGAGAAAATGATCCCCAGCTCACAAGAGCGAGGAAGATGCCAGAAGCTGGTCGTTTTGTTATCCTTTTCTGTCTGTCGGGGATCAGTCCCGGTCCTAGGACCCCAGGTAAAGTGCTTGCTGCTCAAACATGAGAACTGAGATTGGACACCCCGCCCCCTAACCCCCAGATGAAAGCAGAGCATGGTAGATCCTGTCACCACAGCCCCGGGAAGGACAGGAGAGTTGTAGTTTTTACAGTTTTTGATTTGGTATGCAGTTGAGTTTGACAGAGCTTGCAACAGTGGATGGTAAGAAAACTATGCTCAAAGCTGAACGTCACACATTGCATTCCAAAGGATTTGAACGTATAAAAAATGGAAATCCCTGGATCTAGACTGTATGGATGTTCACCTTCCTAGACATGGACGGAGGGGGGAGGACCTTGGACTTTCCACAGGGAAGGGAACCCTGACTACTCTTTGGACTGGAGAGGGAGGGTGAGAGGAGTGGGGGGAGGGGGAAAAGGGTGGGAGGAGGGGGAGGGAAATGGGAGGCTGGGGGGAGGCGGAAACTTTTTTCTTTTTCTCAATAAAAAAAAAAGAAAATAATGATGATGATGATGATGATGGTGATGGTGATGATGATAATAATAATAATAAAAGCTAAATGTTCACTTAAAAAAAATGGAAATCCCAATAATATTTACTTCAAAATTTTAAACACATTCATTTTTGTTTGTTTGAGACAGGGTCTCATGTAGCCCAGGGTAGCTCAAACTATTATCTAACCAAGGATAACCTGTGGAATCCTGGTCCTCCCTCTACCTCCCCAGCTCTGTGAGTGCTTAAACATCAGTAATATTTAAATAATTCACATATATGTTCATATAAAGGCATTGAAGTGCCAATGAAATGGACAAACATGCAGTTGAATATATTCAAATTATGATTTTTCAAATGACCAATAATGGTTTGGACAGGTGTCTTCCTTTGCTACTACAACTAAAGGGAAAAATTGAACCTCAGCGTCCCATCATAGACATCCATTGCACACAGCAATAGCGTGAGAGTCCACGTGATGTGGGATTCCCCATCACAGACATCCATGGCACACAGCGACAGTGTGTGAGTCCGTGCACTCAGCCACAGAGGTGTTTACAAACTAAAAGCGCCAAACGCCCACCAGTGTTTGTTACAGTCAATCTACTTACAACCCTGGCTGTACAAAAATCATTTGTCACTAGAGGCGCCTGTGCCTTCTGAAATTCTCGTTTATTAATTCTTCTAGAAGTTTGATCTGAGAAGAGACTTCAAAGTTCAATACTTCTGTGCAAAATTGCCTTGGTTAGAATATTTATTGTGGAAGCAAAAACTGGAAATAACTGGAAGGGCAGAAGAGATGGCATTCTTATAAAACATAGGCCACGAGTCACACGTCACAGAGTTCATGATCGCCTGGAGACTCTTTCTGTTCAGCAGCTATTCGCTCTGCCAATAAATAAATGAATAATAAATAAATAATACAGTGTTGTGTGACTGTGGCTGTTTGGCCTTCTTGATAATATGGTTTTTTTAAACAAGATTAATATTTTCCATCATGACAGTGATTAATTTTCCATTTTCTCTCAGATGCTATGCACATCTGTGGTTTCAAAGAACATTGGGGCTGGGGTGGTGGCTCAGGTGTTGAAGCACCTGCTTGCCCTGTAAGTGTGACGACCTGAGTTCAGGTCCCTGGGATCCAAGGAAAGGATTGACGGGGCAATCTCAGTGCAGGTGGGGCACAGAGACAGGAGACTGCCCCAGAGTCCACTTCCAGCTAGCCAGCCTGGAACATGCAACAGTGAGCAAAGGGAGGTGCATGATGGTCAAACACCTGAAGTCATCCTCTGACCTCCACACATACTCCCATTCCCATGCAAATGCACGTGCGTGCACACACACACCACAGGCATGCATGCACGGTTTATTTTTAAGTTGTCCCCCCCTCTCCACTGGTACTTAAGATAAAATTCTGGGCCTCATCTGTCTTAAGCAACTAGATCCTTGCTCCAGATTTGTGAACATATTTATAACATTTAAAAAACCATTCCGGAGACTCAGTATTATGCAGCCTGTGGCTTTATTTTTTCTTCATTCAAACATATGTGTAAATACTAGTTTTTGAGGGGTGGGAAATAATTTGCCTTTTATTATTCCAACACAGAGGAGGCATCTGTAATGAATGGAAATGTCAGAGCCTCCTCACTCGGAACACACCTTTGGCTCCCGGTGAAGAATTATTTATTCATGGCGTTCAGCTGCTTTAGGGAGGCTTGTCTCCAGGGCTGGCCTCCATTCTGCATTATTAAAGCTCAATGTTTATAGGAGTCACACAACCCAAGAAGAGAAGAGAACCATGTTGCAGAAAACTGTGGTGGGTTTGGGGTTTTATTTTGTTCAGTCAGAAGGCTTTGGAAAACAGCCCTTCGAACGCATTGTTATGGTAAATATCACACATTTATGTGATGTTGTAGAAACAATGACGCGAAAGTGGGTGACTTGTGAGTCAAAAGGGCAGGTGTCTGAGGATTGCCAGTCACACACACACACACACACATACACACACACACACACACAGTGAGTGGGGCAGATAGAGATGTGGGGGAGATTCCAAAGGCGGAAGGTGGCTCCAGGGAGGAGGTCCTTAGTGGCTGACAGAAAAGCCTCCAGTTCCTCGCTGCTGGGCACTGCTAGGGCAGCCCCATTGCTTCTGCGCCTCTGTAGCTCTGATCTCGCTCTACTACACATGTAAGTGGATTAGGCCCATTCCCTCTGGCTACCTAGATCTCACCAAAGGAACCAGGCAGTTGGAACTTGGAGGCGGGTACCCTGTGATACAGTGTGGTAAAGCCGTGGCCTCCTATAAGTCTTCAGTCAATTGAACGGGATGACCACACAGCCCAGCAAGCCCTGCCAGCCATGAGTCCGTGTTCACAGCACCCCTGTGTGCTGTCAAGAATCTTATTCTCCATAGCCACGAGTGAGCAACGGATAAAGCAAAAGCGGTCTCTCCAGGCAATGGGATGTTATTTGGCCATAAAAAGCTCTGAATATCCAATCCAATATTGATTAGCCTAAAAACGCCACACTGAAGGAGAGAACCTAGACAGGAGGGAGTACCGGTGCAGGGATTCATTCCCACACAACCCCACAGGAGGCAGACTGAGGATGGCTAAGTCAGGAGGAGCAGTAAGACCCGCTTCGTGGGTGTGGGATTTGCTTTTGAGAAGGTGGACGTGTTTGGGGATTTGAAAGGCTGCGTGACATTGAGTTTCCTAAATGCTACACCTTGAATGCTGTAAGACATCTGACTCGGTGTTAGGCCAATGCCACGTCAATGACAAGAAGCTCACATAATGTTGTTGCTTCGAACTCGCACCTCAGCATTGCAAAGACAGGTGATGTTAAGTTGCAGCAGCAACCGTGGGGCCCTCCAGCGAGGACGCCACAGGCACTAGGAGAGGAAACAGAAGCAGGCAGGGAAAGAGGGTATTGATGGGGTGAAGACAGGGGACCAATTGGCAATGGTTGGTGGCATTCCAGTGTTGACAGACAGGTTCTCCAAGAGTACTTTGTGTCTTTTGATGAACTCTTTTTCATCTGGAGAGGTTTTTTGCTGTCATCTAAGCAATCTCTTTCTAGGGAAAAAAAAAACCCATGCAGATAGATGTGTCTTATCAATAGAACACGACCTAATCTATGGACTAGGGACTCATTGTCACTGCTCTTTGGCTGAATATTGGGGGGCAGCAAGGCGCGTCTACCTGGAGGAGGCAGTGGGCAGATCCCAACACTAGCCACAGTGACTGTGTCTGCCCATACAGTGTGTCATTGGCAGGGTCTTCTATGTCCCTTTACTGGTGTTCAGGCTTATGTGTGTCCTTCAGACCCAACCACTTGCAAAAGAAGGTTGACTCAAAGTCGTTTGTGGTTTACTAAGTGCTCAAGATGGACTTTGCCCCATGCCAGATGTAGCAGACTCTGGGCTGAGAGGACACTGACTTCCCTCTCAGGAGGACCTAACACCAGCCCCGTCTGGCATGTCGTGAATCCTGGCTGGGGAAAGGGAGCGTCTTCTTGCCCCTTGTCTGTGGCCCACAGGTGCGGAACTGGCTCTAAGGCAGAGAAAGCACACCGTACCCTGCTCTCTGCCTGTTCCCGTCTAGAGACTGAATGAGGATGAGTATTGGGATCTCCAGGAGAAAACAGATACTATGAAACCCTTCATAGAAAGATCAAGTGGCAAAAATGGAGTCCTTCTAGAAGGATGAGCAAGAATGGCCACGACAGGAATCCTAGCTGCTTTTCTCCTGGTCCCTTGAAACCTAACACATCCAGCAACCTAGGACGAGATTCTGAATATATTATGTGGCCTTTCATCCCCCACCCCCAGAAACTACCGTCAGGTGAGTTTATTATAGGTTCTAGGTCAAATGTACCAACAGGTTATGGCCTCAAGGATGGTTATAGAAATGGGTCTAAAGCTTCCTTTGTCCCATGAGCAGGTGCTCCTTACAGACATCCATTCCCCACAAAGTCCTGCTCTTCCAGGTTCAAAATAGGCAGGTCCATGAGCAGACTTAGACCTTTCTCAGTGTAAATTCAGGGTTCTTGTCCACCTTCCCCTTCAATATCAGGCCAGTTCGCCCAGCAGGGAAATTTGTCAGCTACTGCTTTTGAGATGATGATTGTGAATTAAGGGCTGGAGAGATGGCTCAGCAGTTAAGAGAAGTAGCTGCTCTTACAGAGGGCCAGAGTTTGATTCTCAGCATCCACATGGTGGCAGCTCACAACCATCGGTAACCCCAATCCCAAAATATCTGGCACCCTCTTTTGGCTTCCACAGGCGGTGCACAGACATACAAGCAGGCAAACCACACATAGAAGGCAGTGTTTACATTGAGTGATACAAAAGGTTCACCATCTCCTCCCTCAATGGGTACCCATTGTCAAAGGGATGCTTCAAAGTCATTAGCAAAACTCTCCAAACTCGAGGATTCCCAGGATGAAATTTGTCCCTTGGCTGTGGCACACAGGACCCCATGTCACATGACACAACCAGCACCTGACTTCACCGCCCTTGGCACCTTCACTTTGCACCTATATCCTGTGATGTGTAGCTCTAGCCAGCGGATCCCTGTTCTGAGGGCAAATCAATATGGCTGTGTCCTCTTTTCTTCTAAGTCACAAGCCAGCATGTCAAATTGTGAAGACTTCCTTCCTGGATCCTAGTCATAGGCCATGGCTGAGGACCTAGTGATGCTACTGCCTGTTTCCTCAGTCAAGGTGTGTGTCCCAGGGCAGTGCAGACTGTGTGTTGTTTCCATTCTATTCTCCTGTCCCAGCCTTAATAAGTGCAGGGCTCTGTGGATAAATGACGAACAGACACTGACTTAGCCATAAGGCTAAGCCTTATGAGATCAGAGCCTTTGAGATCCCCAGGGCTGGAAGATTTAGCCTCAGTTTGGCAGGTCCAGCAGTTCCAGGGACAGGACCAGGTTGCTGCATGGGTTCTCAGGCTAATCTCCCACTTGGGGGTACTGCTTTTGCTTGGGGGTGCTGTCTTCCACAGGAAGCAACTAGAGTCAGGGAATGGACTCCCTTCTTGAATCTCCATTCCACAGTGGGAGGGGAAGAAGTCTGACTGAGGTTGTTTCTCGGCCTCTAGGGGCCTCCAATGCTCTACAATTGATGAGTCTTCCTACCCCACCCCACCCCACCCACCACCTTCAGGGCACTGCAAGCTGGGCTAGCCCATAATGAAGGGCAGGCAAGAAGGTCACACTCTGCCTGGCTCTCTTCTCAGTCATTTCTATATCTCTCCTCTACCTCCTAATTACCTTAATATTCTCCAGGGCCAGACTTGGTCCCTCTTCATTTTCAAAATCTCTCTGGGCGATTCACTTCTTCTCCCGCCCTTAATTAACATGCATCTACTGACAGTAATTAAAGATTGCTCTGGCCCAGAACTCTAACCTGAACTCCGAAACACAGCAATTCACATGAACCAGACCATCAGCAGTTACGGACAACCAAGATGGTAGATTTTAGACCACACCTTCTCCATCTTCCACAGGCCTGTTCCTCACCTTTCCACACTCCGGTGAGAGGTCTGGGTTACAGCCGTAGTCTCCCCCAGTCATTACCAGCATAGATCAGCTTCCTGGGTACTCTGGAATTACCTCCATCTCCTCCGTCCTCCTGGGGTACAACCTCAACCAAAGGCATTCCCCATCCAAGACTCTCCCTAAGTCCAATGCCATAATGAGATCCACGTTCTAAAAACTCAAGCTTAATTTTCTGCTTGATACCATGTGGCATTTTAATAAGTCTGCAGAATTAGTCCAAACCATTGTCTGTCTGTTCACTGCCCTCCTCATTTGTACTGTTACCTCCTGGGTTCCCCGCCCCCTGCACCCCCACTGAAAGTGTCTGCTCAGACTGGAATGAACACCTAGGAACAGCAGGAGGGGCTTGCTCTCCTCATCAGTACCACACCCAGCCAGAGTCCTCAGGCCTTTTGCCATGGAACCATTTTTTTTCTGACCTGAAACACTCCTTTATAGAGAGAGGTTACAGAAGCACATGCCATTGCTGGGGGGTGGGGAGCATCCCCTTTGGTCAAGCTACCTGCAAGCTGGACAAGGACATCAAAGATGCAGTTTGGGGGAGTCATTTCCCAGGCTGGAGTGGGCTCATATAAACAACCCTAGAAGCATTCCTGGTTTGTTATCCTCGATTTTAATGGTGTCTGTTGCCAGAGTCCCGGCTGATATAAAAGACATACACATGTTCATATTTTCACAGGAAAAGTCATACCTCAGCTAGTCTTACCATCTCAGCCCAGTGTCATCCCTTCCCCATCCAGCTGAGGCACACTTACTACTTTTTCCAGCAAGCCCAAGGATGACATGACCAGGCAAGCATCTAGAAGCAAGTGCCATGTAGTGACTGCACAGGGCACGTGAAGGCCTGTATCAAGGCTTGACCACATAGAAGCAATTGCAGGATGTGGTGGCTGCACGGGGCATATGGAGGCCTGTATCAAGGTTTGGCCACATAGCTCTGCCACCTCTTTATAAGAAAGACAGGTGACTCAAGATGGTCCTGAACGCTGACAAGGAGAGGCATAGGGGTAAGTAGCTTACCCTGCTGGTCCAGACAGCCCCTGCTTTGAGCTTTGTTTTTTGTTTATCCTTCCAGGAAATTGCTCAGCCCCAGCACGCAGAGATGGTCTGTCTTTACACATCTAGACCACAGAAGAAAAGCCAAGGGTGATAGGGAGAGAGTGGGTAGGTGACAGAGAATGAGCTGTGTGAAGTGCCAGCCACACAGCAGGAAGTAGACCTTTACAGCACAACACCCTCCTCCCTCATCTGCCACTGTGGGTACCTAAAACACGAGGGCTGCCCTTCCCTCTGAGACCCTGTTGATCCCACACTGACACGGGCTGGCAGGCGGGCATAATGCCTGGATCTTGTGACACTTTAACCTGTCCTGATGTTTTCTGTGTTTGTTTGTTGTTGTTGCTGTCTTTAACTGATCTTCACAGGAGTGTCTTCAAGGCTGCAAAGCCCTCTGGGTCTTTGCACAGAGCAGGGAGGTGGCAAACAGGGAGGAGATGACACTTAGACTGTGCCTTCTGTTCTCAGAGCCTCCTTGGAGTATCCACAGGAAGGAGCTGGTGAGAAAAGTTGATGTGAAACTATTTTTACACGACAAGTGGGGACGTGTGAATCCCAGGGGTGTCTGTTTCTAAGGCGCCTGAGGCACACTGGGCAGGGTGTCAAGACACACCTCCAGCTAAGAGATGAGAAATTATCAACTCAGACTTGAGGGGACTGATCTAATATGTTCTCCAAATTCTTCAGAATTGCTGGCCTCACTCACTGAATCTGTCCTCAAATGGGTGCTTGGTGATGGGTGGACACGTTCATACACAGACCAGGGATCTGCTTAGGTGGGGTGTCACTGCTCGGGTGTGGTCTGAGACCACCCATTGTGACTGCTAGAATCCACCCTAAGTCTTGCCCTATAACGGTGAATAGGAACCCTTACTTGAACTAGTCTCCTGTGGGGTATATGTTTACTTTTGAGATGGACTTTTAAAAGACGTGCCCATCCCAAGATGATGGCCTCTATTGGCTGTCCAAACTCATAAGAATGGAGGCTTATATATAGGCATACTCCTGAATATTAACCTTCATCAGGCGATGAAAGGAGACAGAGGCAGAGACCCACATTGGAGCACCGGACAGAAATCTCAAGGTCCAAATCAGGAGCAGAAGGAGAGAGAGCACGAGCAAGGAACTTAGGACCGCGAGGGGTGCACCCACACACTGAGACAATGGGGATGTTCTATCGGGAACTCACCAAGGCCAGCTGGCCTGGGTCTGAAAAAGCCTGGGATAAAACCGGACTCGCTGAACATAGTGGACAATGAGGACTACTGAGAACTCAAGAACAATGGCAATGGGTTTTTGATCCTACTGCACGAACTGGCTTTGTGGGAGCCTAGGCAATTTGGATGCTCACCTTACTAGACCTGGATGGAGGTGGGTGGTCCTTGGACTTCCCACAAGGCAGGGAATCCTGATTGCTCTTTGGGCTGATGAGGGAGGGGGACTTTATTGGGGGAGGGGGAGGGAAATGGGAGGCAGTGGCGGGGAAGAGACAGAAATCTTTAATAAATAAATAAATAAATAAATAAAATAGTCAATTAAAAAAAAAGAATGGAGGCTTACTGCCTCCCAGCAGCACTTCTTCTGCGTTGGAAGTCTGTGGAGGAGTCCCTTGCCCCAGAGCCTTCCTGGACACTACATATTGTCACCAGGTGACCGAGTCCCTCAACCTTATATTGAGAATTTTATCACATTGCAGCATGACTTGGCTTGTATGCCAGTCCCCCGACTAGAGAGGCCAGACAAAAACAAAGATCCTTGAGAAAAGAGAAACTAGGCATTGCTAAGGTGTGATCCTCTGGTGTGTGCCTACCAAGAGCATATCCTTAGAGCCCACATCCTAGACCAAACCTCGTCAAAACTTCGAATCTCTCCCTCTCTCTATTTTCAAAGGTAACATGGAAACCCAATGAAACCTTTTTTTATCTGACCCGAGCACTGAGCACCGAAACCACCTTGACACCTTCATGCCTGGGTAGAAACCCTGAAGATCGCTGATCCAAGCCTGACCCGAGAGATTGTCATGGTGTTTCCACATGACCACCAGGATGTTGTAGTGGGACATAGGTTCCAAGGTCATTCCAACACAGTAGCTGTGTTCCTTTGTCCACATGGAGTTCTAAGGAGGTGGGGATCATATAGAATTTGCTGCATGTGTCAAGGAGCCAAGGTTACCCAGTGGTCCTTGAGAAGACTGATGAGTCTTCTATGTCCTCCACGGGGTCCTTGAAGACACTCCTTAGACACGTGACTGTGCTGAGCACTGGACAGTCCTCGGGGTGGATCCTAGCAGTCACAATGGGTGGTCTTAGACCACTCCTGGAACAGCAACACCCCACCGAAGCAGATCCCCAGAGCGTGTATGAGCGTGTGCACCCAGCACCAAGCACCCCTTTGAGGTCTGGCTCAGTGAATGAGGCCAACGATTCTGCAGAATTTGGAGACCATTTAACCCAACAAAGTGAAGTTTTATGAGCCATGCAGAGTTAGAAGACAACAACTCGTCTAATTGTGGGCCGTTGCACGTGGACAGGGGATGTCAACTCAAGGCCAGTTCTCTGTGAGTGTCCATGAGTGTGCACCACACGACGCCATTGCACACTTTGTGACTGGCTCTCCATCTGTGCTCCAAACAGGGCCCTCATCTGATGGCATCCGCTTGATTTGCTCACCTCTGCCCTGATTGGGAAATTGCTGAGATTTACAGGAAACAGTAGGATATTAAAATTTTGTTCGCTGAAGCGAGAAAGTAAATACGATTCTCATTGTTTGGAATTCAGATTCTGTAAGCCCAAAGGAAAAGCCTTCAGGGAAAGAAAAACAGAAAAGATGACATTAAACATACCTTCCCCTGGGGCAGAGCAGGCTTATTCTTCAGCCTCTTAGGCATCTCCCCATAAAGGTCTTTGCTAATGAACATAATTAAGTCAACAATTCTTTCTAACGCAAACGTATTCAGACCTGGGTTTGCTCCAAGATTAGCTGGGGGCTCATTTGTTTTACGCATAGAAATTTCAGGCAAGATGCCTGCTCACAGAAAGAGTATTTGCATGCATTACAAATACTGTCTCCCAAATGTCCCTTCTGATTGACTCATACCTGAACCAGAGAAGGTAGTGGGTGAGCCAAGCTCCACCAGGCTTTCAGCGCGTTCTGGGTGCCCTGGCTAGGCGCCTTTGTTGATGACACAGACTTCAAGACTGCAAGTAGCCCCATTCTTGGCTTCCACAGAGTTCTGATATGGAGACTCTAGAGCAGTGGTTCTCAACCTTCCTAATGCTGCGACCCTTTTATATAGTTACTCCTGTTGTGGTGACCCCAACCATGACATTATTTTCATTGCTACTTCATAACTGTAATTTGTTACTGTTGTGAATCGTAATGTTGTGAATCTGTGTTTTCCAATGGTCAAAGGTGACCCCTGAGAAAGGATCCTTTACCTCCAAAGGGGTTATGATCCTCAGATTGAGAACTTCTGCTCGAGAACAAGTCAGTCATACTAAGCCTGTGTATTCATGACTCCTGAGGTGCTCATGGGGACAAGGGACAGGTGGAATTCTAGGTGGAAGACAGCACTTGAAAGCGTGTCCTGGTATACTTTGCCTCTGGAGTCCCTGCTGCATACTGGAGGGTCCGCATGAGTGTGGTTCCAAACTAGACTCTGATGAGAACCCAGCAGGCTTGCCAAGGGACTTGACCTCACCATTATGTCTGCCAAACCCCGGGCACATGGACCCAGGCAGGAGCCTTTCTCACCTCATTGGGCATACTTCACACGGTGCCCCATCTCATGCCAATCTCTGTACCATTGGGTTACCTGATCCTATGTAGTTGAACTTCTCTCTCCTGAGCCTGTCAGGTGAGCAGACGTTGTTTCTAAAGGCAGACACCCAGGCGCGCCTCTGCCTTGATGGGAGTTGGCCTTCAAAGAATACTGCACGATCTTCGAATGGCCTTCTCCACTGTAGACTGCCACCCCCCAGCCCTTGCTCTTTGTCATACCCACAGCTACAGTGTGGACCTCGTTAGCAGGGTGGGAGACCCTGGGGCTCTGCCGGTGGTAGGTGAGGAAGGAGCCAATACCACAGGGGGGCAGGTGTGAGCAGGCCTTGCTGGTGCATAGGGCCTGCGGTGCATTCATAGAGAATGTGGAGATGTAGTTCTTTGCTGTCTGATGCCTGGATTGGTGGATGGTGGCTATCTCCTACACACACACACACACACACACACACACACACACACACACAGAGACAGGCTGCCTTCATAATGGAGGTCAAGGGCACTGACTTAGCTATTCCTGGTATTTCTCCAGCATGAGAAATAAGATGAGCTCATGCAGACTTATTACTGATTGAGTACCCGCTAATCACCCATTAAGCCTCATCTATAAGAACAGGTTGACAATCTCTCTCTCTCTCTCTCTCTCTCTCTCTCATTTCTAGTACTGGGGAACCTCACGGAGAGCCTTACACCCACTAAGTAATCTCTCTACTACTGAGCCACACTCCAGTTCTGTGAATCTCTTGTGTGTGTGTGTGTGTGTGTGTGTGCCTATATTAGGACAAGTACCCAGCTTAGGGGTGTGTGCACACATACACATGTGTGTGCCTGTGTGTGTGTTCATGCAAGAAAAGGGGCAGTAAGATGGCTCAATGTGTAAAGACTCTCACCACTAAGGCTGACGACTTGAGTTCCATCGGCAGGATCCACATGGTGAGAAGAGAGAACACCCACAAACTGTCCTGTGACCTTCGCATGTGTGACTCCAAAGAAAGCACATGAAAAGAAAAGGTAAATTAAAAAAGAGACGATAAAAAGTCTTGAGACTGTGGAGCCTTTTGATGGTAGAAGCATGAAATTTAAAGGGGGATAATTCAATTACTGTAAAACTTGCCAGAAAAAGACCTTATAGTTGGGTCAAAATTTTAATGGTTATAACCAAATCAATGAATGTATAATCTATGACTTCTTATCAACAGAGGAGCAAAGGAGGAATGTAGAAAATTTCCATTGTCTCAACAGTAGGAAGGAAACGGGGAGGGAGGAGTGGAGGAGAGAGAAAGGGTGTCAGTCAGAAGACACCAGAAGGCAGGAGAGGGGAGTCTGTACAGTCGTGTGGATAGATAAAGAAGGAGGAGACTAGTCAGTCAGAAGGAAGATCATCAGGTTCATCCCCGAGGTTTAAAAATCTCTCTAGGGCCTGGAGAGATGGCTCAGAAGTCAAGAGCATGGACTTTTCTCCTAGAGGACCTAGGTTTGGTTCCCAGCACCCACACATGTCAACTTATAACAGTTTGTCACTCCAGCCCCAGGGTTCTGACTGCCTCTTCAGACACTGCAGACATAGACACACACAAACAGAAATGAAAGCACCTAGTCACTGTTCTGCTGCTGTGAAGAGACACCATGACCAAGGCAACTATTATGAGAGGAAGTATTTGACTGGGTGTTAGTCCATGATCATTAATCCCCATGTCGGGGAGCAGGATGACAGGCATAGCAGGCATGGCACTGGAGGAGTAGCTGAGAGCTACACCCTGATACACAAGCAAAGAGAGTGATTCTGGGCTTGGCATGGGTTTCTGAAACCTCAAAACGTACCCCAAGTGACACACTTCCTCTAACGAGGCCACACTTCCTAATCCTTTCAATTCTTTCAAATAGCGCCGCTCCCTGGTAACTAAGTGCTCATATAGATGAGGCTATGAGGACAATTCTCCTTCAAACTATCACAGAAAGTAAAGATAAATCTTAAGTTATAACTGGTTGGCATCAATAAGACACCAACAGAATAATATAACATTGCATAGAAAAGATTACTTAAAACATAAGAAATAATATACTTTACAAATGAACAAAATTAGGATAACAACCTTGATGAAAGGTAAGGTAGGATCTATGGCAAACAACATCATGAGGGATAAATGCAGGCCTTGTGGTCTACTAAAATAACAACCCAATAGAAAGAATCGTGTATCTGTACGCCCTTGAGAAACTTTCTCAAAATGTGCCAAGTTTACTGAGAGGAATTTTTTTCCCCCAAGATAGAATTTAATTATACGTATCAGACTATAATCCAACTCAGGATCTTCCAATTTTGGCCTCCCCAAGTGCAGAGATAAGAAGCTTTGGGAAGAATTTGACCTGTACATATTAGAAACTGATGTATCAAATACTTGAGGTGGAAGTTAATATCTAACAAAATTTAAATGAATGGGATATAGGGATCAGGGCAACAGCTCAGTTGGTAAAATGCTTGCTATGTAAGCTTGACCCAAGTTCAAAACTCAGAACCCACATAAAAAGGCTGGATGTGGCCATACAGTTTTAACCCCAGGACCAGGGAGGCGGAGACAAGCACATCTCTGGGGTTCATTGGCCATCCAGCCTAGCCTATTCAACAGGTGGATGGTACCTGAGGAGAAATAGCAGAGACTGACCTCTGATTTACACACACACACACACACACATACACACACTCAAGAGCACATATGTGTATAAGATTATTATCCCTAACATTCAGAAGAAACATTGTTTTTGAGAAAAAATGGACATGCATTAAATCATGAAAAAATCCAATGCATTTCAAAATGTCCATAAAACATAAATCATATTAGCTAACCAACATGCAATTGAATGAAAACCAACCTGAACAATTCCAGGATGAATAATACTTATCCCTCTCTGATAAGAAACAGTTTAAACCACATTTATTAATAACTCAGATTAAGTAAAAATCCACAATAAAAATTACAGAGCATCTCAAAATAACAGGATGAAAATACTATGTTCTTTAATCTTGAAAGATGCAGAGACATTAGTACTTGGGTTTTAAATTATACCCTTAATGCATTTATTAAAACAGTTTTTAAGTAAGTGAGTTTGTTCAAGTCAGAAAGTGAAAAAGAAATCCCACTCAAGTCTAAAAAAAAAGAACAAAAAATAAGACATGAAAGGAGATATTAATAAAAATGATAATAAAGGAAACAATAATGAAGCAACAAAACCAAAGAGCACTCCAGCAAAATGTTGATAAAATAGGATAAGCCATTAAATTAGAAAAAGGAACAGACTTGAGACGAAGAATAAGAATGATTGTCACTTAGAAACTGTGACACACCTAAGCATTGTTAGCAACAGAATTGAAAGCTTAATAGGAATACAAACCTTCTAAAGAACAGAGTTAAAATGAGGGCTCAGGATACATTTCACAACACCCCAAAATAATGCAGATTAGAATCTTAAAGTAAAATCCAAGGGAGGAAAACCAACAATAAAATGGAAAGGCTCCAAACGCCATGTCTCATCCTCTCGGGGCAGCAACTGCAGTTGGCTCAAGGTTCAGGCATGAAGAACACTCACTTCCCAAGGAGACATCTGCTGTTCACAGAGCAGGAGCAATCTCATCGGTTGCGTGTGTGAGAGAGAAGGGGCACTGAGCTGTCAGGGATGCTGGACAGGAGTAGGGGGCCACCTGCTCTGCTGGTGACCCTTATCCTACCTGACCCCCAGAAGGGGAGCCCCATTAGGAGACTAACAGCAACTGCATACCTGCCCCGAGGAAAGTCAGCTGCCCACTGCAGCTCTGTGCACTTCAGACCCTCTGTGCTCTGATGACATCCTGTTTGTTTCTCCTCTGGTAGACAACACAGGTTGATTTACAGAGTTAGGAATTCACACTGAAAACTGTCATCACCAAGAGGCTTCTTCTTCTTTTATTTTTCCTTTTTATGTTTAAGTTTTTAAAATTATTTTGAGTATATAATAAAAACAGTAAAAATAATAAAATAATAAAGTCAAAATGTCACCAAAAGGCTTCTTCTAAAAATGATGATAGATTTGAATAAACTATGGTACATTTTTTGATACTTAAAAAAAAATCTCTGTATGCATGTGTGTTTGTATATATTTATGTGTATAGTGTGTGTGTGTGTACGCATTTGCCAAGCCATGCATGTAATCGTTGCAAGACTGTTTTCAAGTCTGGGTCTTTGCTTTTCACTTTGCTGAAGACAGGGTCATTTTGTTGTCTTTTACTGCCTTAAGTAAGCAGTCAAGAGGCTAAAAGCAGCTGAGAATGTCAACATCAGTCTGTACAATCAAGAGAATGAAGACTGGCAACAAGTAGGCTAAAGGAAACCACCATTATAGGCAGAGCCTTTACCCAGTGCCAATTTTAGAAGCCATAATCCAGTTAGAGAAGGAAAGGTGGGCTCCCAGGAGAAAGAAACTGAAATACTGAGATAAATACGCGTGATAGCTTCCCATTACTTCCCACAGGGATCAACCCTCAGTTACAACTGGAAAGGAGAAGACGCACAAAGGTTAGGAACTGTTGATACAGCATCCTGTGTACCAGTGATACTAGGTACCTTAACATTATGAAACCACCCTAGGTACTGGTTCTGAGTAAGTCCTCAGCCAGTTCATGTTAGATCTTCTGAGGCCACAAACATGGCTAGGGCTGGTAGGCCAACGACCTGCATCATATATGATTGGAAGTTTGCACATTTTTAGGACTGGTTTCTTGGCTTAGAAGTGGGAGTTATTGAGGGCAAGCCTAGCAAAGAACCCCCTGAAACTTCTTACTCTACATCCCATGAACAAGCCAGTCAACAGAGTCAGTGGAAACCACTGTTCAATTCTAAAAGGGTGGGTAGAGATTAGTGCTAGACTTTTAGGTCTTTAAAAGACTTAAAAGAAGCACCGTGTTGATTCCCATCCAGAATTGCCCTGGAGAGTAACCAGGGATTGAAAAGATCTTGCCCAGTGGTGCTTGCTTAGCTGTGTGGTGTCCTTGCCAGGAACTATCACCTCAGTCTTGGGTCTATAGCTACAGATGTGTTAGGCACATTCTTCATCCTTCCCAGAGAAATAGATAGGAGATACTATGTATTCACTTAGAATAGACAAGAGAACCTTTTGTAGGCTTGAAACGGATTTATGATCATTGCTTTGTCTTAATGCAACTTAAGACATATGGGCCTATAGGATATCTTTCAGAACATTCTGGTGGTCTATGGTCAAATTTGTTAACGGTTGTAGAATTTCAGTCACCCTCCCCTGCAGAAGGAGTGGGCTTTTATCATCAATGATAAAAGAGGCTGGAGAGATGGCTCAGTGGTCAAGAACACTTGCTGGTCTTCCAGATGACCCAAGTTCAGTTCCAGTACCCACATCAGGTGGCTCACAACCAGGCACCTGTAACTCCAGCTCCAGGGATTCCGATGCCCTCCTGCAGGGACCTGCACTCACATAGGCTTATATGCATACACACAAATGAAGCTAAAATAATTTTAAAAATTAGATCTCTAGACTGCAGGAAAATGATGGAAGATTGTTTAGATTTCTTTATTTGAGTATTAGCTGTTCCTACTCACTGGTGCTTTTTATATGTGATTCTATTTCTTTGTCCCTCAGCTTATTGAAGCCCTTTAGTATGTCTAATCCTCTATCATATCTGGAAAATTGCTTCCGTAGTCTGTGCAGCGTGGCTGTTTGCTTCTTCTACATGAATCTTTCATCTCCTTTATAGCCGCTTTAAACTCATTTCCATTTTCGTCATTCCGTTCAAACCATTGCCTCCCAGTGTCTCAAACGGGCCCAAGTTATCAAACATAGTATGGAAATTTCCATCCTGCTCTTGTTAACCCAGTTATTTGTAAATCACCTTCTTCTGAATCAGTTTTTGTTAGTTTGTTTGTTTGTTTTAACTGTAAATCTGAGACAACACCATTGACTTGGCTTACACCCAATAGGAAGCCAGGTATCAACTGTGGCCACAGGTCCAGAACTGAACTTGGATGCCTCTGCCTCCACAAGCAAGAAAAAAATCTGGTCATTAGAAGCCAAGGCTAGCCTGAGCTACAAAATGAGTTCAAGTCCAGTGAGGACTATATAGTGAGACTCTTGTTTTTTTTTTTTTTAAATAAGAAGAAAGGAGAGAAAGAGAAGGAGAGGGAGAAGAGGAAGGAGAGGAGGAGATGGAGAAGGAGAATTAAGCAAGAAGCAGGAGTAGGCACCGATTTGGCCTGGTGTGTCCTGAGAGCAGGACAGATCACACACATATGCACTGTACAAGCCATGCAGCTTTCAAACATGAATAGCTACAATCATGAAAATCATAAACATTCCTTAGGAGTGTACATGAAGCACATGCCTTGCTGACTGATGCACATTGAGACTGGTCTGTCTGTCATGGAGGTAGTGCCCTGCATGGACCATTCTCAACATCACTGGTTCTGCATGGACCATTCTCAGCATCCTTGGTCCTGCATGGACCATTCTCAGTATCACTGGCCCTGCATAGAGCATTCTCAGTATCACTGGCCCTGCATGGACCATTCTTAGCATTACTGGCCCTGCATGGACCATTCTTAGCATCACTGGCCCTGCATGGACCATTCTTAGCATCACTGGCACTTCATGGACCATTCTCAGCATCCCTGGTCCTGCATAGACCATTCTCAGTATCACTGGCCCTGCATAGACCATTCTCAGTATCACTGGTCCTGCATAGACCATTCTCAGAATCATTGGCCCTGCATGGACCATTCTTAGCATCACTGGCACTTCGTGGACCATTCTCAGTATCCTTGGATGCATCCTTTAGCAAAGTCAGCAGAGTCTCCCCATTTTCTGGCAGTGGGAGGTATAGACACACCTAAACACCCATCAAGGTGGCTCTGAAAGCCTTTTCTACTTCTACCTGACTCAGCAGGGACAGCACAGAGCTACGTGAAAAGTTCTGCCCCACAGCAGAAGGCTTTCCTACCAAGCCTTTGCTGTAAACCAGAGCTGGGCACAGAATTTCAGTTAGAAAACATTTTGTGTTTGGACCTTTGACTTGTTCCAACATTAAGAAACCCAGTCTTGTCACCTAGATGTTGGGGTCCTTAGCTTCTATGCACACATCTGACATGTAGCTCAGACTGTCCTTCCACACAAAGACTTCCCTTGTCACACACATCTGCTTATCCCTAAAGGTTTTCATTTCTGATTTTTAACCCCAGCTTTCTGCCCTCGTGGGAAAGACTTCCTGAGCAACAGGCATGCTCTATGTATCTTTACCTATGTCAGAAATACAGACATGTTTGCGTCTTCCTATAACATCAGAATGGACTGAACAGCAGTAAATCTAGTAGCTACATTGCTTTCACTGTCTGAAGCTTGCCAAGTACCCCTGAGTTCCCTTGACAGCCGCTGTCAGTCAACACAGGACCTTTTCTCTCAATCCTAGTTACTAATATTAACTCCCACACAACGCATTACATGCCAGAGAAATTGTGACCATTTGTAGATATGTACGGAGATCCCAGAGTGATTGTAAAAGGGTTAAGGAGGCCCCGAAAAGGTCATCTAGCCTTATTAGGGGTAGAGGCAGAAGGCTGATGGGTGCACAGATCTCGGGGCTGCTGGGGTGGGGGATAGGTAACAAAGCAGCTGGAGAAGTGCTGGCCATTCTGATCCACAGGGTCAGAGGCTTGAGTCTATGCTTAAGGTAAAGTCAAGCTACAGACTGTGGAGGCCACGGAGACAAAGGTCAGGACAAAGTCTTGATGAGCAAATGTCCTGACAGACAGATAGTAATTTGAGTAGATGTATCAGTGGTATGAATGGAGCCAAGCAGAAGCAAGCCACTGGGGCAGTCAGGAGTTCTCTGCCTGTATGGACCACTTGAAAGGCCATCACAGTGTTTAGTGTCTTTCTCTTTATGGGATCCAAATGAGAATGTTGCTCCCTTCTTGGTCTGTTCTATTCTGTAAGCCCTAGGTGTTTTTTTACTGGGTGGAGATTTTATCTATATAAAATTTTATGTGTATGACTGTTTTACCTGCATAGACATGTGTGTGCGATGCCCTCAGAGGTCAGAAGAGGGTGCTGGATTCCCTGGGACTAGAGTTACTGTTGTGAGTTCCTGTAAGTGTCCTGGGGGCTCAAACCTGGGTCCTCTGCAAGAGCAACAACAGATGGTGTTGTTTACATGCCTAACAAATGGAATAGAGCCATGCTGCCTGTATTTAAACCCAAAATGGAGTCAAATGACGCCCGTGAATTGAGCCTCTTCCGACCAGGCACATTCCAGACAGCCACTGTTGAATACAATCAGGGCAGGGCACAGCCTGATCTAAACCCCATGAATGGGGGAGTTTGGAAACCACAGGTGTGTGGCCAAGGGGCACAGCTCTCGCTTAGCTCTCTGCCCTGCACCAGCACGGAGGGAGTGTGGTCCCAGCCATGAGCTATGGACAGAAGCCGCAGTGCAGGCAGATATTAAACCCACACCGGAAGGAGAGAAGTCGGGCTCAGAGTGGGAGGAAATTAAATCAGTGAAGTCAGTAACGAATCTGAGTGACCTTATCAGATCCCAGAGGAAATGAATAAAGAGATTAAAAAGAGGAGAAAAATAAAATATAATAACAGAAGCACATGGCTGACCATGGACATCCAATCCATGAGCCAGAGTAGCTGGTGACAAAGATTACCTAGATACGATATGGGATACAAAAACAAAAGGCATCAAGAGAACCTGCCAAGCCAGTGGCCTCATCTACCAGTGCAGAACGTCCCCAGAACAGAGAGGAGCTCCAGAAACAAGATAGGAAGTTTCTATATTTGCAGATGCAACAAAAAAATACCTTTGAGCTAATCCTAAAGAAATGAATGACCTAAAATATCCCTGCAGCTAAGAGGCAATGGAGAACTACAGACAGAGCAAAGGCATAGAGTGGTGGAGAGGGAATCACAGGCCATGAAGACAGACAGCAAGCTCCCCGTCAATCAGTCTCTGGATATCGGGGAGAGGATGTGCACAGGCTCTCATACAAGAATACCTCCTAATGTCTTATTGCTGCAGTATTCCTTCAAACATGAGGCTCAGAGCCTTGATCAAAGACAGGTCTATGGTCCTCACTGTTGGGTAGGCTGATTCCCATTCTGATGCTTCCAGGGTCTGATGCACCTGTTCCTTGGCTTAGGGCAGTCCTTATGACAGGACACATATTGACATTGGTGCTACATGGAATAGTAAAATCCTGCCTCTAACCAGGGAGCTCACTCACAGCCAAGGAAATACAGCAGAAATGGAGGTTGCTGCTTGCTAGCTCACTTATTGATGCTTAGTTGGATGTATATATACAGCCAAGAACTACCTTGCCCAAGGAGTGGTGCCTCCCACAGTGGGCTGGATTCACATCAATTAACAATAACGACAATTCCCTCCCTCCTCTAGCCATACCCACAGGCCTTTATGATCTAGGAAATCCCTCAACTGAGATTCTCAGGTGACTCTAGACAGTGAAAATGACAGTTAAGGCAGTAGGGACACCAACTTTATCTTTTGGCCTGTAATCTGGAGTAGTAAGACGTCAGCCATGGATTCTACAGAACACTGGTTTCCACCCGTAGGCTGGAAGAATCTCAGTTCCTTTGAGTCTGCCCATGACGCAAAACACGAACCTGGGGCACCTCCAACCCCTCCATCACCTAGTATGTTCCCAGGCTTGACCTATATTTTGGTTTGGCGGTACCTATTCATACCCTGTCTTCTAGAGTCTCCTTAATGGAAGCACTGTCAGCCTTGTTTTTCCAGTTCACAGACAGCGATCCAGTGTTGATTTTCTTCTAATCTGAATGTTCCGCTTGTAAGGTTTATTCTGGAGGTAGGAAATGAAATTCAGAATTCAACACAATTAAGCTATGGGACACTGATTTATCCACCACTGTAAACACGCTTCTGATTCTCATTCACTATGTTAGCTCTTAATGAGTTTATCCTTAAATAGATTTCTACTGATGTCTTGACAGCAGCGAGGCCACAGTGCCCAGGGGCTTATCCATATTTAGCAAAACTGAGTTAGTTATCTATTTACAGTCAGGGCTCACTTGGGTGCTGTTTCCTGACGATGTTTAAGATGTTATTCAACATTGATGTATTTATTTGGGGTATTTGTGCTTTGGGACGTGTGCTGAGGGGAGAGAGTAGCTGGTTGGAGTCAGTGTTCCCACCATGTGGATTCCAGGGATCGAACACAGTTCCTCAGGCTTGCCAGTAAGCACCTTTACCGCCCGAGCCGTCTTTGCCCACCCATTCCGTTGTTTTTATGGAAACAGGATGAAAAGGATTGACACCTGAGAGGACCCCTACGATGCCTGTGATATGTCGCTTCTAACACAATCAGTCAGGCTCAGAGTGAAACTCAGCCCCACACAGGGGCTCATTTTCAACAAGGATCTGCTGCTCTTTTGTTCCGAAGCCAACATGGTGGCGAGTGGCACAGTTGTCTCCCAGAAACACAAGAAGGAACTTGTCATTGTGCAGCAGTTCACATGGCAACAGCCTGATATGTGCAACTGAGGATAACGGACAGTGGAGTATGATGGGCCTCTCACTCATTCTTTTCTCTGGCTGTCAAAAGAGAGTTGGAGATTTGGGAAGCTGGTCTGTCTCTCTTGTGTCTGTCAAGTTGCCCTTTCAAAGTCTCTCTTTAGAGATTCCTTCTCCCCACTGGTGTCTGGATCCAGTCTGGGGCCTAGAGGATGAAGAAGGAACCCTAAGGGGGACATCTAACCACTGCCCCTTCAGGTGTTCTGCATCCCAGTGGCCATAAGCTGTCAGGGATTCTTCCCTGCAACGTTGCTCACAGGTTTAGCCCAGTAGATGATGCAACCCTATACTTCAAGGCCGAGCACATGCTCTCTCTCTCTCTCTCTCTCTCTCTCTCTCTCTCTCTCTGTGTGTGTGTGTGTGTGTGTGTGTAGGGTATCTTCAAGCAACAAGAGCACCTTACCCTTCCATGATCTGCACTGCCTGGCTTGTGGTAGCCAGGCTCCCAAGAGCCTCCCTCACCTAAGTAAGCTCTGAAGGTGCCCACCCACCACATGGACCTTTAGGAAAGTTTGTGTTGGGCCACTTCCTGCTCCAGCTCACTATGTCCGCGCTTCCCCAACTAAGGAAAGGACAAATGACATTGCCTGGCACCTGCTATTCCTGAGGGAACCCAGTCACACTTCCTTTGTCTTGGCATTAGTACCTGCTTAACCAATGAGGTTCACCAATGGAGTAGGAGAGACAGGGCAAAGGACTTCTTCCCCAGTGGGTTGACAGCCTGAGAAGCCAACTTCCAAGATCTTTAAACTTTTACTAATGTTATTTTTTAGTATTTCTTTTTCCCTTTATGTTGCTGATGTTGCTTTGTAGGACCTGGTGATTCTGATAACTCTATTGGAGAAAGACTATTTTGGCTTTATGTTCTCATTTAGTTGAGTTTTGGTGTCAATACTCTAGTTTGTTAGTTGCTTCTGGGTCTATCGTGTGTTTCTGTCTCCATCTCCTTCAAGTAGATGCCTCCATCACTGTTGCAGACTTTGCTTCATCTCTAATGGGGTCATTCTGTGCTGCAGATCCTCCTGTAAGCAGCCTTTCCACGTTGACACGGTTTTCATTTTTATGTATTTCCAACTCCTGTAATTGTCTCCCAACTTCTTCTCTTATTTCTGGATTATTTAGGAGCAATCTGGTTACCTTTCAGGAGCTGGAAGCTTCTAGGTTCCCATTTGATTCCATTTGGAATCTGTAGCATGTTGACCAAGATTTCTGTTTCACCCAGTCCCGCAGTCATTCAGTCCCAAAGAAACACACAGAGGTCTACATTAATCATAAACAGGTTGGTCTATAAGATCAGGCTTCTTATTAACTAATTTCTACATATTAACCCATAATTCTTGTCTGTGTTAGCTACATGGTTCAGTACCTTTCATCAGTGAGGCGTGCTCATCTTGCTTGCTCTGTGTCTGGGTGAGGACTGTAGACTGAGCCTTTCCTCTTCCCAGAATTCTCCTGTTCTGGTCACCCTGCCTATACTTTCTGCCTGGCTACTGGCCAATCAGCATTTTATTAAAATACAAGTGACAGGATAGAGACCCTCGTCCCACAGCAGTAGCAGAACCAGGAAGGAAGCCCAGAGGATGCCTCATGCCTGTGTCTGTACCAGGTCGATGACTAGGATGGTGGCCTTGCCACCCACCTTACCATATCCTGATGAAGTGCGGGGTCTGTGGAGAGTAGCCAGCATGAACTCCTCCTGGGCTGTACCTGCAGCTCTCAGGAGTTCTCCAAACACTGTGTAAGCACTCAGCAAGGTATTTTACCTCCTTGTTTGGCTGCCAAGGTTAACAAGAACTTGGGTCCTGTCTCTGCTTCACTTCTCTGTTTCTTCCATGCTTTCAGTAAAATAAAATTATTGTTTTTGAAATAGACAGTTTGGTGGCATTTTGTACTTTTATGGTATGTGTGATCTTGACATCTACATGGTTCCAAATATTTTCCTCAACCCCAAAGAACACTAAAGGAGTTATCCCCCACCCCTTCTAACAAGAGGCAGCTCCCTCTCCATGGGTTTTCCCACTCTAGAAATTTCATGTATGCAAGTCAGTCACGCCTTACACAACTGGTGACCTCCATATCTGATTACTGCTCAGTGGGTTTGCTTGTCCCAAATACTCACAGCTAAGAACACTGACCTTGCAGACAATGGCTGCAACAGTCTGTCTACTCTCCTGTATCAGGGGCTGGAGCTGAGTTCACCAAACCTCCCTTTGCAGCCTTTTTCATTGCCTTCTCCGGAGTCACACACTGGCAAGTTTACTCTCAACCGTCTCTAAAGGGAGACTTAAGCTTTGTGGATGCACTGCTCTGGCGGTGAGAGCCGGTCCAGAAGTCATTGTCGCTTGTCTAGACTATTTCTTCATTTTCGTACGGTCACAGTTCAAGGTAGTGGCTGAGGTGCGTGTTCTTTTCCTGAAGGTGGATAGGCATATTTGATGGACTTCACGTAGATTCTAGTGTCAAGAGGATGTTTCTTTCCGTGTTGACTTTGCCTTATCTCATAATGAGACAGATAGAGCTTGTCACAGGCCACTTATTTCCTTGACTGCCAAGAGACTAAATTTAGCTTTCGGTTGGATGAGCTGGGCGACTGTGTGCTTGGAGAATACTGATTTCTCCTTCGTTGCTCAAAGAGATGCCTGGGCCTGTTCCTGAAGACCCTTCTAAGGGGTGAGAGGGATCTTGGCCCCCGGCAGGAGCCAGGAAACAGAGCGAGGGCATTTTGTAAGAGGAGCCCCGGCCAGCAGGGAAAGCTGATCTGGTTTTAAAAGACCCATTAGATAGCTTCGATAGGAGGAGATGGGCAGGCGCCAAGGCAAGAATTCACCCAATAATCTGAAAAACAACATGAAAACACCAGAACCCAATGATCTTACAACAGAAGGACTTGAACACCCTAACACAGAAGAAGTGGAAAAAATTGACTTTATGAAAGCAATAGAGTCCCTTAAACAACATGTGAAAAATGCCCAAAGAGATGCCTGGGTTCCAAGTTTTAAACTTAGGTCATTTTGATTATTGTTTTTCTTAGAAGATCTATTTTCTTTTAAATTGTGTGTGTGTGTGTGTGCCCACAAGTGTGGGTGTCTGTGGGAACCAAAAGAGGATGTAGGACTCGCTGGAGCTAGAGTTGCAGATAATTGTGAATCACTGGATATGGGTGCCTGGAAATGAACTCTGGTTCTCCGGAAGAGCAGCAAGTGTTTTTAACCACTGAGCAATCCATCCATCTTCCGAAACTTATTTCTTGGGAAGAAAGAAAACACTCTTGTGATCACAAATGTATTTATTATTGAAAAAACTTATATATGGAAATAGTAAAAAAAAAACCTATAAAAATCACAATATAAAATTATCCAAAGCTACCAGAGCTGTTCTCACATATTGCTGAGCTTGAAAGAAGATCTTACAAAAAAAAAAAAAATCTCCAAATCACATTACTTATTTAGTGGCAAGGAGATTCTTTCGTCCTCTACAGAAGCTCCAGGCTTCTGTTTCTGTCTGCAGGATAAGCCTTGGATTTGTGTGTCCTGTCCCCACCCCCACACCCCTTCCGTACCTTTCCTCTCTTCAGACTGAAAGAGGGACTCCCAAGTCCCATCTCTCTTTGACGACTGGGTTGTTTTTTTCTTTTTAAAGTCTCCAAAGGGTCTTATTCTGGTGCTTTAGGGTTGGTCAGTGTGGGGAAAGAGGATGGTTGATTGACTCGCAACTGTTGTGTAAGCACATCCTAATGCAGCCTTGAGATGGTTGAGCAAGTCCATGAGCAGGGGGTGTGAGGGGGTTGGAGTGGGGGGATGGGGGCCTGGGGGTTGGAGACTGGAGGTTGCAGGGCTGGCAGGAGTAGGGAGGAGTGAGGTTATGGTTACTGACAGGAGAAAAGGCCAACAAAGCCTTTGTTTAAGCAGCTAGGCTTCTGTCCCAGGTCAGGAGGCAGAGGAAGAAGGCAGCCATCTTGGAAGTTCACCATCTTTGCCTAGCTATGAGTTATCTGCCTGCCTATCAGGGAGTCTCATTCCCAGTCCCTTAGTACAATGGAATGCAGAAGAAACTTCAATCTGTGCTCCCAGGCCGTGGTCACTCATATCTGGTTCTAGAATAAACAACTGTCCCTTTTCTCCTTGAGGTGAGAGGCGTACTTTTGCTCTGACGAGAGTGAAGGAAGAAGGCTTCATGATAATAACAAAATAGTGGACATGTGTGTGCAGATTAAGGTGACACACAGAGTAGAGCATAGCTCTCAGGACGAGATGCTGAAGTAGCCAGCACCCATGTCACGCCCTAACCCTTGGCTTGGAAAAATGCTCTTTCCTGAAGGATGTCTTCAGTCTCTGAGAGACGCCGGCAGGCACAGCCTTGCTCCCCGGCAGTCATGACCCATGCAAAATTCACTGTAAACTAGGTATAAAGACCTGTATAGAAGTAACCTTGAAACATTTCCCAGTCTGACATCCCTGGCCTGATTCTCACTCTGCTAGTGACTTCAGAATGCTCTCAGGCCTCCAAATTCAACAGAGCGACGTCAAGACAAATTAAACACAGGCGGCCTCTTGAAAACTATGTCGAGCCTAGCTTTTCATTCTGTTATGTAAATTCCATTAACGAGATCCTCTAAAAGGAGAAGCCACGGTGAGGGTTATTAAAGATGAAAGATGTTTTCAAAGGCAGGTCAAAGTGGTCAAAATTCCTAATATCAGGATCATCTACCTCACCCAATATTCCCCAGGAATCTCCCCTTTGGTGGCTTCTCTGAGTATTGGGTAACTTCAGTGCCTTTTAATAATTTGCCTTTTAAAAGGCAAAAAAAAAAAACCCCAAAAACCCCAAAACCAAAACCCACCACCAACAACAAAATAAAAACAACCAACCAAAACAAGAGATAAAACAACTTCCTCAGGAGTTATTAAGCTACACAGAGTAGGAGCCAGCTGAATCTAATGTAACTCTAAGATGATTAGGAACTAGCTAGGCTTGCTGTTCAGAGCAAAACTGTACCTCTGATATAAACTGAGATTAGGTTTGATGAGAATATATTGTGTTAATATTTATTGGCTAAGGTTGCTCCCAATGAGGCCCTTCCCCCAAGACTAAAAGAGATCATCAGACAAATCCTCATATTAAAAAAAAAAACAATTAAAAACAAAACCATGCCATTACTAGGCAGTTCAAAGGGAGTGGCACCGCACAGCCACTGTCCTGGGCTGGAAAGATAGAATTTCAACAAATGAGCAGGCAGAATGACCCTGGGTAAGAACCACATGAAAAGAAGAATATTGGTTTACTTCAAAAGTAGTTGTGGCTGCAGCCCCTGTTTTTCCAGCTCATGTCTTCCCCGTCCCTCGCTGCTGGGCCCTACCCAAATCCCAGAGGACTTCAGTCACTCAGAGGCAGGTCATACCAATTAGAAGAACAGCGACACCCACGCCCCACCCCCGCAGCACCAAAGGCCAAGAAGGCCAACTCCTAAATTGGACAGAGACTCTCTACTCTGCCAGAGGTCATGACAGACACCAGAAATCCAGGGCACAAAGACTAGAAAACAAAGAGGAAACAGAAATCAAAGAACAAAACACCCATATAACAAAGACAACCAGAAAATTAGAGAACATCAACAAATCCCTTAAAGAATGCCAAGAAAGCCAAGAAAAAACAAACAAATAAGTGAAGGAAACTATTCATGATATGAAAATCAAAACAGAAACAATAATGAAAATAAACTGGGGGAATTCAGGAAATGGAAAATCGGGGTAACTGGACAGGAATTGTAGACACAAGCATCTCCAACAGAACACAAGAGATGGAAGACTCTCAGGTGCTGAAGATACAATAGAAGCAATAGAGTCATTGGTTAAAGAAAATGTTAATCTCAAAAACCCCTAACACAGAAGTACTGTGACAGTAGTTGCTGCTTAACTGTTTAAAGTGTAACCTGGGGCTGGGACCTAAGAGAGATTTGAAGATGACGGCCTATGTGAAGGGTTAAGGATTTATGTAAGCTGGTAACATTGTCTGTTCATGGCTGCTCTCCCTTAGGGCCTTAGTCAGAACCTGATCAGCCTGATAGAGTTTTGCTTCATCCTCTGAGCATTTCCGGTGAATTCGTGTGTGTGTGTGTGTGTATGTGTGTGTGTGTGTGCCTATGTGTGTGTACGTCTATGTGTGTGTGTCTATGTGTGTGTGCCTATGTGTGTGTCTCTGTTTGTGCATGTGTGTGTGTCTCTGTGTGTGTCTGTGTGTATGTCTGCGTGTGTGTCTGTGTGTGCATGTCTGTGTGTGTCTACATGTGTGTGAGTGTGTGTGGGTGTGTGTTGTTCCATGTGTGCTTCCATAGTTGGCACGCACAAACCATCACAACGTTTTCTCTGGAGCACACTGTTGATTGTCCAAAGGCACAGCTGGGCCTCGCGCTGTAAAGGAGGCGTGTTCAGCGGCTTGAACCATCATTTGTGGTTACCCATAGGTCCAAGCTGCCTGACTGGCATTTCTGGAACTGCAGAAGATGAAATGCTTGTTTAGAGTTTGAAAGCCTAAGCATTTTGAGGCAAAGTTGCATAAAAGAGACGTGGTCCCCCCATCCCCCCTACCGCCACCTTGTAAACTCTTAAAAAATCTAAGAGAGCATTGGGCGTCCTGGGTAGGAAACCTGAAGACAACAGCAGTTCTTTAAGGAGGTGACAAAGTTCAGGCCACTCCAAGAAGAGTGCTACCCACCAAGAATGATGCTTTTAAGTTATTTAAAATATTGAGAGAGGAGATTCTCCGCTTTATAAATGTGTGTGACGTAGCCTGCCTAAGGCAAAGGGTGTACTTTATAATTTTATAAAAACAACAGCTCATGAATAAACAATGGATTTGATGCAAGTGCCTCAGGCTAGAGATTGGATTCTGAGCCAGCCCCG
This sequence comes from Neodon shergylaensis, assembly GCA_025134845.1. Taxonomy (NCBI): domain Eukaryota; kingdom Metazoa; phylum Chordata; class Mammalia; order Rodentia; family Cricetidae; genus Neodon; species Neodon shergylaensis. The sequence continues at coordinate 3,888,395 of JABTXL010021416.1, read as the reverse complement.
CCCCACCCACTCCTCATACACCACGGAAGAAGCCTCTGCTGTGTCCTTCAGCTGGGACTTGAAGGGTGTCGTGTTTTGTTGGCCTCAGAGGCAAGGTTGTGGTGAAATCTGGTGAGGAGGAGGAAGACACGGGAGTTGTTACCCTGAAGTAACAAGGCGAACAGTAACATGTGACTTCTCAGGGCTCTGCTTTATTCCCATGGCTGGGTTCCAGGGGCAGGGTTGACAGCTCAGTCAGAAGGCCTAAGCTGGCTTCCGGTTCTAGGATGCCACAAAGCAAACTTTAATTTCTGTTTACCTCCTCGTAGAGCTTTGGTACCAAGTGCTATCTGAGCCATCAGGAAAGATTCCGAAAGAGAGGGAGCTGGGTTCTTACAGAGAGAACTACTTTCTTCAGGGGGCAGTTGCTTCTTCCAGTGCCTGCTCAGGGAAAAAAAAGAAAAGATCCAACGATCCCAGCATTCACTCAGTTTCAAGCTTTAGAGCTAGAATCCACAGAGCGGGGTTTTATAACATATTCATTTATTTAAAAAGAAACTTGTTCACTGGGCAATTTGAGGAGAAGTTACTGCTATAACTGTCTTGTTTTATTTTTCTGAGCAGGGGATAGACCCAGAGCCTCATGGGTACCAAGTGAGCATTCTACTACCAGGGCTGTACCCAGTCCCCCATTTTTCTTAAGGTGTGGTGACAAGTTGCTTCTAGTTCATCTTCTTGCTAAAATGAAATTTATTAGCCAGCAATCCCCAAAGTCCTCATCAATGAAATAAACATGCCCGAAGACTTGATCCTATGTTGTCACGAAGGCTCCATTACGGGTGGCCCGGAGCCTATCAGACCAACACCCAGAAAGTAGCTCAGGAGATGAGTCTGTCAACTTCTTGGGGTTCTGGCAAGCTGTTTGTTAATTGTAGCCATTATTATAAATAAGATGATTCAAGCTTATAATTAATTAATTTTGCTGAAAGCCAATGTAACTACTCCAAACCCGTTCCTAAGTCTTTTAATGCAGGCTTACTCCGCTCCAAGGCTGTGTACATCTATTTTTATCTGCATAATGGGATTTCTATGTCTCATAGTTAAATATTACATAACATGGAGCATGCCCTTGTCCTATCCTCTCTTGTAAAAGTTTTATTGTATTATTTTAAATCATGCGCCTGCGTGTGGAGAGGCCAGAAGAGGGCTCGGATCACCTGGAGCTGGAGTCAGTCCGTGGTCAGCTGCCCTACATTGGTACTGGGAAACAACTTAGGGTCGCCTGCAAGAATTGCAAGAGCGGTGATTGGGCTCAAAACCACTAAGCCACATCTACAGCCCATGTAGCCCAGGCTGACTTCTAAGTGGTGGTCCCCCTGCCTCTACCTCTTCTGCATACCCGACTGGCAGGGGCGACTATAACCAGCATTCTCTTTGTCTTTGCATTTGGTGGAGAATAATAACCCTGAAAGAGTCAGCTCAGCTGCAAACCAAGTCCTCTGCAAGAACCTCAAGGGTGGCTCTAAACGATTAAAACCGTATCCACAGCCCAGAATGTAGCCCAGGCTGACTTCCAAATGGTGATCCCCCTGCCTCCGAAGAGTCAGTTAGTGCTGGAAACCAAGGCTACTCCACCACCACCACGACCTAAACTCTGATTGCCAAGTCCTTTCCTTTGCACACAATAGTCCCCCTTCTTCTTCCTCCAGACAACCACAGCACAGGGTTAGGTATTCTGCACTCCGAGACCAGGTCTCCACACTTAGTTACTGAACTCCAGTCCATACCAGTGCCTGTGTAGGCTTCATATTTCCCTGTAGGCAACTCTGTCCCTAACCTTAGCTGCAGTGTTGTAATCTGTTTTGCTGTTCCCACCCAGCGATGATAGACTGAGACCTCTCAAGCCCCAAGAAAGATAACCTTCTCTCTTAAGCTGTCTCTGTCAGGTGTTTGGTCTCTAGAAAGTAACAAACCCATTTGGGTTAACAAGCCTTTTCCAGGCAAAGGTGGCGGCAGAGGTGTGGAGTCCACGACACCGTGGAGCAGAACATCTCTGACCAGGGGACGAGTCCTGTGGCTCCGCAGTGTACCTATCCGTGCAGCATGGAGACCCGGCAGAGACAAAAGTGGTAGCGTAGTGAACACGGCGGCTGTGTTTCTATACATCCTAGTGATCCCTAGAAGCTCTCTGCAATGGTTGGAGTCACCCGACAGACCGAGGTTCATCCCACCCAAGCATCTGTTTTCAGAAAGAGAATTTTGTGGAACGACTTCTAAGTCCAAGGGAAGCAGCTGAGAAGATGAGGAAGAAGGCTTTACCCCTTTACTGGGTGTCCTCTACTGCAAAAGAGCAAACAATCACAAGAAACCAGGAGAAACTGGAGGGTTGTGTTAAAGTGAAAGGGTTTTGTGGAGATGTGTAGCCAGTCTCACTAACCACCCCAATACTATTAGTCAGATGATAATGGTTTTTCCTTAAGATGTCAAAAAATGACCTAGGACTCTTGCAAGGCCCAACCCACCAAGCAGTGCTGTCAACTGAGGCTTTTCTCTCTCTTGCCCAGTCCCATAGTCGCTCCCAATAACCACTCAGAGGCTTATATTAATTATAAATGCTTGGCTGGTGGCTCAGGCTTATTATTAACTAGCTCCTACATTTAAATGAACCCATATTTCTTACCTATGCTTTGCCACGTGGTTCGTGACTTGTTACCTCATTTTCTACCTGTCTTGCTTCCCCAGCAGCTGTACCCCAGACTCTGTCCTTCCTTGCTTGGATTTCCCACCTCATTCTATCCTGTCTTGCCATAGGCCACATCAGCTTTATTTATCAACGAATGAGAGCAAGGCATATTCACAGCCTACATTCCACTGCAGAGGGCAGAGAGGCTAACCACAGGTCTCGCCCTAGATGAAAGCTGGCCACAAAAAATGTGGAGGGTCCTTGAAAGTTCTAATGTTTTTGAGAGTCATCATAAAAGCCATATGCTTAACTTGTGAGCTTCCTGGCTTCCCTGAGCTACAATAGCCTCTAATCTAGGAGTGTGGAAAGCTTCGAGACGGGTCCTAGCCTATGCTGCCTTCATAATTACCATGTGTGCATAATTCATGACTTGCATTTTCCCACCAGTTCTGAAGCATTCTGGTACATAGAATTACCCGTGACCCAATGTCTTGCAGATGTGTTTATTTCTTGGGCTCTCCCTCGGCTTCGTGTACCAAGTTTTGCATGCGTTCCTTTGTGAGCTGTCAGAGTTCCAGAATTGCTCAAAACCCTGATGTGGGCTCTTAATGGACATGTCAGCACCATGGGCTGGATCCCCCACTCCTACGGCCCACCCAGATGCCCTGAATTCCTGTCCCATTGTCCCCACTATCAGCACCAGCTGTCAATGGATAAAGGATGGGGTTGGCACAGTATTTACGATACCCATTATAAATTCCAAAAGAAATACTCTAGCTTCAAATATCCTCCATTCATGGATTAGAACAGGCTGTATCCACTTACGCTCTCTCTTTTTTAATCAAAAAGCACCTAATTCATGGCCTTTTTGTAGAGGAAAGCTCTTGGCTTCCGGCCCCATTTTCTTTTTTTTTTTATTGAGAAAAAGAAAAAAAAAGTTTCCGCCTCCTCCCAGCCCCCCACCTCCCTCCCCCTCGTCCCACCCCCTCCCTCTCCCCCCACTCCACTCCCCCTCCCTCTCCAGTCCAAAGAGCAGTCAGGGTTCCCCGCCCTGCGGAAAGTCCAAGGCCCTCCCCCCTCCGTCCAAGTCCAGGAAGGTGAACATCCAAGGTGGCTAGGCTCCCACAAAGCCCGAACTTGAAGCAGGATCAAAACCCCGGGCCATTGTCCTTGGCCTCTCATCAGCCCCCATTGTTCGCCATGTTCAGAGAGTCTGGTTTTATCCCATGCTTCTTCCGTCACAGTCCAGCTGCCAGCCCCATTTTCAACACAAAAACATTTGCCTTAAAATTTAGATTTTTGAGAAATTAGAAACTTTTCTTAGCCCTCTAGTCCCTGGTTAAAGTCCCCAAGATTCTGGTCTAAGTGGAAACTGAACAATGCCAGTGAGCTTTGTACTGGCCTCACCATTTACAAGAATGGTCCTTTATATCCAGTTGGCTCCTGTTCCTCACGATACTAGCTTCCGAGCTAAGATTACAGTTCCGTACTGGGGTATTAAAAACTGAGCTGTTGAGCCTTTAATGTCTTCTATTAAACAACCACATCAATTCCAGTTTAAATAGAATCTGAACTTACCCCCCCCCCCATTTCACACACACACACACACACACCATGGAGAGAAACATGTAGACAAGGGGGGATCCAAACAGACAGACAAGCAGTTTGCCTTGTCCTGGGAATCCTGGGCTGGTCACCTCTCTCGCTGTTATGAAATCTCTGTGTAAATATCTCTCTAAGGGACTGCTCCTGCAGACTCCCAACCTTCTGCCATGAAGGGTGAGAGGCATTGCCTTCATCCCCGCCACAGTTCTGCCTCTCTGGAAAAGACAGAAACACCAGAGTCATAGGTGCATCCAGGAGGTTAATGCAGAATGTAGGAGCCTGCCCACACCTCGGACACCACCACCAATTCCATTAGAAACAACCAGAGGAGTATGGAGTCCCACAGCCAGTGAGGTCTGTCCATGAAGTGTACGGCAAGGTGAACATGCAAGGAAGAAGCTGTGGCGGAATTGCTGGGGCAGCATCTGGGCTAGCCAGGCATCCTGGTGGAGTCCTGTGTGAGCTGCCATGGCTGGGCAATCCCTAGTTTTCTGTGTCCAGCTAGGTTGCAGGGAACATGAAACCTTCAAACTGGAAATCAGAGCACTATGTCTATCAGAGTGAGTCCTAAAATCTCTTTTTCTGAATCCTTGCTTTAAAATGAACATTTGTGGCTGGAAAAAGGGATGGACCCAAAACATAATCAAAGACATGGCCGCCAAGGCACGACATAGTCAAGTTCCAGATGTGTTAGGCACATTTCCATTACTATAACAAAATACCCAAGGTAGTTAATTTATATAGAAAAAGGCGTATTGGGGGCTCACAATTTTGAGGTTCCAGTCTGCGATAGGTTGCCCCATTGCTTCAAACATGTTGGGAGTCATCACACTCTGGCAAGGGCACACGGTTAGAAAAGGGTCGGGTAGGGACTGAATGGCACTGTATGTGATGATTGAGTGTCATTGGGAGGCCTAGTCATAGCTAAGCATTAGAGACCTGAAAATACTTTGGATTAGGGACATCCATGCAAAGATAACTTTCAAAGAATGTGGGAAGAAAGAAGAGAAAGAACTTGGGCAACTCAGAAAAAAAAAACCATGCTGGTTCTCTCTGTGTTGTGAAGGAATGTTGTCAGGCACGCCACCTCCTGGGTCCACAGCCCTGCCCTTCTTTGCTCTGTTTGGTTATGGAGGTGGAGGAAGCTGTGACTCTATGTGCCTTCCTAGTTGCAATGCTAGGCGGCTTCTCCAGGGGGCGCTGAGGCGACCTTGACCTCAACGAAATTCTTCGTGGCTACCTCTCAGCATAGAGGCGCACCAGCAACTCATGGAAGTTTCTTCCCACAGCCACTTCCGTCAGTGACAACTGTTTCTAGAGACCACCAACCAGCAGCACATGCCCCACCCCAGGTCTTTCTCACCCCAGAGATGGTGTGTTCCTACAGTGGTGGTACCTTAATTCTCAGCCTCTGTGTCGGGGCGGGGCTCCACCAGGAACTACCGTGGCAGGAATGAAGACATTCCGAAGAGACACTAGTAGCAAACCCTCTCACTACTAGACTATTAAAACAAGTCCCTCCATCCCCCTCAAAACAGATTTTCCTTGAGACTCTCATATTGGAAGGAGGAGGAGGAGAAGAAGAAGGAGGAGGAGGAGGAGGAGGAGGAGGAGGAGGAGGAGGAGGAGGAGGAGGAGGAGGAGGAGGAGGAGGAGGCGGCTGGGAGCCAGTCAGAGGGACTCCAGTTTGTCAGTGCCATTGAATGGAAACGCACCTTGACCAAGACTTCTCTTAGGAATGCATACTTCCTGTCCTGTATTTGAACCTAAACCTCCTCTCAGGTCCCTGCAGATGGACTTGGGAGTGTCCACTGCACCTAATTTATTCTTCTTCCCCATGTGACCACACCAAACAAATCTCCTTTATCTATTTGCCGGCATCTTTTGACTTTTAATTGGCGTACTGAGGATGAACCTAGCTTGTTAGGACTGCCAAGGCCCAGACCAGCTCTGAACCCCACAATTCTAGTGGTGAAGCGATTTCTTTACACCTGTGTTTCCTGGACTCTTGGGAACATAGCATTACACTCTTAACAGCGAACCATCTTCTATTGACTAACCACTCATTATCTCGCATTTCCCTGTTCAAATGGATGCTGTTGTGTCTGCTTCTAGCTTGTGGAAGAGAGGATATATATATATATATATATATATATATATATATACTGCCACCACTTCTAAGTAGAAAGAACAGACTAGAAATGAAGGGGTAGCTACGGGTCAGCACTACAAAGGTTAGAACAGACAGCGCTGGATAGCGAGGGTTTGTTCATGAATGCCACAAGGCCCTCTCAGGAATGCGACAGAGAGACCGAAGCCACTAATGAGAGGTTTAGCGGGATGACAATGCGGGTCACTTCCAACCGAGAATGCCTGAGATGCTACAATGCTCTCTGGCTCTCCTTCTTGTCCCTGGTAATAAGTGACTTTCCCAATCCCCCTCAGCCCCCTGAGGAAATGCCCGTGCTTTGGTGTTATATAGAAAGACGGGAACTCGATGTGAGGGAGGTGAAAACAATTACCGGTGAATGCGAGTTTCCCCAGGGACTTTTCAAATGACCCGGTGACATTCCTCATTAGTATCATTGCCCCGCTAACAATATATTCCACTTCATAAGCATCTGCCCCTGGGAATTCTAAAAATACTCTAACTGCCAACAGTGTAATGTTTGGAGAGCTGAATAGCCAATGGGTGGGCCAGCTCTTTATGCGGCGAGCCATCTTCAGTCACCCACTCTGTTGCGGTCATATAGCTTATTGTGAAAGACAGGTTGGAGAAAGTGTGATAGGTATGTATCTGAGTCTCAGGGGTGCCCTCTGATGTCTCCAGGTCCTTGTATCCCAGACAAAGGGTTGCACCAGGGACGCAAAACTAGAAATAGAGAAGGTTTATTAAGAAAGGGAACACGCTCCTGGAAGTAGGAGTGGCCTTGTGACTGGGCAAGGCATCTGCTTGGAAGCCCTGGGCCAGGAGTCTTACGATCTTTTGTAAGAAGTCAGTCACATAGCACACATCACCTCCTATGTGTATGGTGTAGACTCTTCTCAGTATGAGTTTCCGGTCTTCTGCAAACCAGCTTATTTCATGTGTTAATCTTTCAAAGATTTAATTTTTTATTATTATTGGTATGTGTGTGTGCACATGATGTATGTGGGTGCACAGGTGGCATTGTGTGCATTTGGGGGTCAGAAGACAAGTCTGTGAAGTCGAGTCTCTCCTTTTACCTTTACATGGGTCCCTGGGGTTGAACTCAAGTCACCTGCTTTGCAGGACAAGTGTAAAGACTCCATTGAGTCAACTTGAGGGCTCCATGTATGGATCTTGCTACAACTCTCTCCAACCCCTACTCTCCCACCGCCTACCCAAGTAGGCTTTGAGCAAATAAACAAAGGTCAAGATGGTGGGAGAAATTCCTCCCGGAGTCCGACCAGCATATGTTCCCTGACAGGAGGCTCGCATCCTAGTAGACCTATCCTAAGCTGAAAAGCACGCGCATCAAAAGCTGCATCTTATGCCCCTAGCTCGCGGAGGCTGTGGCCAGCAGCACAGCATGCTGGAGTGTTCACTGTGGGATGTTTTGTAGAACTCACACACAGCCCGCAAACCTGACCCCTCTGCCCAGCTTTGCAGGGGAAGCTCAACCTGCCTACCTCGGATCCTGGAAAAGACCCAAATTAAAATCTCAAGGAACCATTTCTGCCAATCACAGGTCACATCCACGCCATCATTAAGTCGAAAGGGTGTAAATGGACCCATTCTTTGCAAATGGGAAAACACGTCCATCTTGATCCAGCCCTCTTTAAGTAAAGAGCTAAAACCCAGCATTTTTGTGCACATTAGCTTCAACACACGGCCGGGAAAGTGGTCCTTTCTGTGGCTCTGCCCTACAGTGGGGCAGTCTATCACGGCCATTAAGTTTCCAGTGACTGCTTCTCGGCTTCCCAGCAATCTGACCTTTAATTCTGATGTAATGTTATTCAGAGGAGAGATAATTTATAGTCTCATCTATCAGTGTAAATCTCACATCCTGCTGCAACTGGCAATGGCCTTTGGCCCCATCCATTCTCCCGTAGATCATGTTTGTTTAATGTCTCCTGTTTTCTGTTTGTAATCAGTTTTTAGACTTCTGTTCGTCCTTCCATTCTAGATTAGAAAGATTTCATTTCACCTTAAACCATAGACACGCCACTTCGTTGTTGATGGCCCCACTGCTGTACCTAAATGGCTCTTCTCCTTCAGGCAATCTAAGCATTAGTTTTTAAAGGCTGTTGAGCACCCACAGTGAGAGTTTCTTTGGCTTTGCATTCTTTTGTATTCCTCCTCTGCCGTTTCCCATGCCCTTTATGTAACAAGAGTCTTATTTCTTGTAATACGGTTTCTAATTGGTCTTAATAATAAAAACCCGGAGTCAGATATTAGGGGGTGAAAGCAGAAAGATCAGAGAAGAGAAGAAATCCTCAGAACCAAGGGAGCAAGATCCTTGTAGAGATAGGAGACCCGTCAGCGTGAGGATTTTGAGGAGGTAAGGACCAGTGGCTGCCGCTCTGCTTCTCTGACCTTTCAGCTTTCACCCCCTAACATCAAACTCCAGATATTTATTACTAAGACCAACTAGAAATCGCACTGCAATTTCTTGTATCTGCTGAGGCTCTGTAGAGTAGATATTAAATGAGTCTGGTAATTAAGACAGTAGCAACTTTGATCTTTGGAATAAAGGCAATGGCGAATGTGATGGGAACACGTGGTTGTCTGAGAAAAGGAAGAAGGGGGGAAGAAAGATGAAAAAGACATTGTTTTAGTCTGTTGCTGTGTTAAAACACTTTGACCAAAAGCAATTTAGGGGAGGGAAAGGGTTTATTTGATTGACATTTCCTTAGCTTGTCACAGAGGGAAATCAAGGCAGAAACTCACAAGGAAAAAAAAAACGATGCTTGCTGGCTCACTCTTAGGCTCTTGCTCAGATAGTTTTTTACCCAGCCTAGGACCTCCTGCCTCCTGCCTAACAGTACTACCCATAGTAGGCTGCACCCTCCTGTATAGAGACTGTGTCGTGGTTATCTTTGGCTGCTTTTCACTGCGTTTGCAATAAGGATAAGGAGCAAATAGAGGAGCAGGAAGGTGAAAGGCAGTTGGGTCAGGAAAAGTGACTTGAGAAGTGCAAAGTGGCTTCAGCTGTTAAAGAGATGGGGCCATCTGTAGGGAGCCTTGAACTTGGCAACAGGATGAGAAAGCTGCCTTGAGGGGACCCCAGCCACTGAAGGACATAAGGATTTTCATTTCAAGAGCTGCCAAGACGTCTTGCTCAATAGAGCTGCCCAGGGAGAAGCTTTCATATGTTCCCCTTTTATTTATTTTATGTATATGTATTATTTATTTTATGTATATGTATGTATGTGTGCCATGAACATGCCTGGTAACCGTGGAGGTCAGAAGAGGGCATCAGATCCCCTATAACTGGAGTTATAGATGGTTGTGAGCCATTATGTGGGCGCTACGAATTAAACCTAGATCTTCTACGAGAACAGCCAGTGCTTTTAACTACCGAGCCACCTCTCCAGCCTCCCATCCCCAGAAGTTTTATGCAGACACGGGAGCTAGAGGGGCATGGGGGCTTGCAGCAACGTTTTAAAGAAAAATGTAGGAGGCCAGGCAACGTGTGAAGGGATCGGAGTCCCTGCCATGTGCGGCAAACCTGGCTAGGCGTAAAGCTTTGAGGGTGAAGTCTAACCCGCAGTGGGAGCCCCCAGGATGTTGGAGCTGCCAGAAGTGTGGAACATGTACCTGGGAAAGCGGCAGTCACTAGTGGAACTGGTGCTGAAGGGAGGTCCCACGTGTGCAGGTAGCCAGGCCGAAGGGGTGGGCTGTCTACACCTGTCAGAATTCACATCCTGGCAGTGTGTGCTCCCGATGGTGGAGATGCGAGATTTGGTGCCTGCCCTACTGGACTTCAGTCTGACTTGGGTCCTGTCTCTCCTCACAGTCCTCCTGCTCCTCCATTTGATAATGGGAGTGTTTACACCACGCTGTTGTGCGTTAGAAGTCTATACCTTTCTTTTTGTGTGTATACCTGAAGGCCAGAAGAGGGCACCAGACCCCATTACGGATGGTTGTGAGCCACCATGTGGTTGCTGGGAATTGAACTCAGGACCTTTGGAAGAGCAGGCAATGCTCTTAACCGCTGAGCCATCTCTCCAGCCCCTATACCTTTCTTTTTGATTTTTGTGGAAGCTCCGACCAAAATGGTTATCCTGGTGTTTCAGAGGAGACTGTGCACTTTTGAATAGTGTTGAAACTGGGGGCATTTGTAAAAGTCAGACCAAATGCATTTTGCCTTATGAGATGACCATACACTTTTGGGGACCGGAGGTAGAATATTGTGGTTTGACTCTGAAATCAGACTCATATTTTGGGTGCTTGTTTCCCAACAGGTGGCACTATTTTGAGAGACTGTCAGTCTTCGGAAGCAATGTCAAGCTTGCAGAAATAGGTTACTAGGAGCAAAGTAGGTTACTAGGAGCAGGCCTTTAGTCTTTGCCCATGGTGTTGATCATTTACTTCCTAGTCCATCACGTGATCCTGCTTACCACAAACCTTTGTATGCCCTCTTTGCCAAGATAGATGGAAATTTCTGGAGGCATAAGCCAAAATAAATCCTTCCTCCTTTAAGCCATATTTGTTGGATATTTTGGTCAAAGCAAGGCAGAAGCAGCTAGTAAGACCAAATAAGTACCATCAGGGAGGTTGAGAAGTCAGTGTTAGCTAAGTCATGAAGGCAAACGCCAAGGAAGGGTTAGAAACTGAGAGTTACAAACCATTCTTGCAAGGCTCAAACAGGAAATGAAAGATGAGGAAAAGCTGCTGGTGCCAGACTCTGGGTCACAAGGAGACCAGGACATGAACAAGGCAGTGAAGCAAGACTGAGAAGGAAGAGCAGGGAGAGGACCCTTGATGGAGCATGGCTCCTTAGGAGAACTGGTAATGGCTTTGGGAAGCCACAGAGGAATAAGCCCCATTCTCCCGCCTTCCTCACTCCAGGGTAAGCATTAAGCATGGAATATATAATAGGCCAGACTCCATTAGGCTTTCCCTGCTGATGTTGAGCAGTCTAGCAGGGACTGCCAAAGCAGTTCCAGGGCAAGCTGATTACCAGCCCAGCAGGGAGGGGGGTCATCTGCAAGTCAATGACTGCCATTTCCAAACCTATTAATTCAGTGACTATGTACTGTAAAAGTCAAAGGATGAACACGGAGTTTAGGGTGACGTTCTTCATGTCAGCACCTTATTCATGCTTCGCAGCCACTCTGTGGGGCATTTTTGATTGAACCAACTTTAAAGAGCAGGCTCAGACTTGCCCAAGATGACTGAGTTCTCAGGTGGTAGGAAGCAAGTTCTTTAGGGATAGGTCTCCTCTATGTCTGGAGACTTGCTTGCCTTACCCACCCAGATCCTCTAGCTCTGAGTTCAAAGTCTTTTCTACCTGACATTTTGCTTTTTTATGACTTCCAAGGAGCCAGACTCATAATGAGTCTTGAACAAGAAGACCAGCAGAAAGACTTAAAGACAGCTTATGTCTCTAAGGTGACACCACCCATTTGTACCACACACTCCATTTCAAAGGGGTTCAGCAAAGAGGTGCCGGCTGTATTCCTAAGAGGAGGGTTTTCTCCTGACCTCTGTGTATGCATGCGAGTAAACAGATATGAAGTCCTAAGATCCGATTGCCACTTCCCATTCAACTGAAGGCCACCTCATGTCAGCCCCTACCCCACTGCTTCCTTCTTCTCTTTTAAGGCTCTGCTGTCACAGACCTTCAAACACAAACCACTCAGGGCCCCAGAGAGCGGATGTTTTCAGTACACCTCATTTCTATATTCTTATTCACGGTCAACTCCAGATACACTTAGATTTCTGTAACTTCAGTCAGTAGGCTCTAACTGTTCCCAGGAAGAAATTCTCACACTCTAGAAGGTTTTAGAATTAAAAATAAAATGACTTAAACAAACCAAACCTGAACTTTTATATAATAGATAATTTAGTACACATATAATATTTAAAAGGATGTGGGTTATTAATATGACCACTCTGTCTTTCATCTTCTATAATTAATGAATTAGTTTAGACTCCTCATTTTAATTTGAACATCAGCTAACTTTTTCTCAGATTTAGAATGCACAGAGGTTAGTTGTGTGTATATGAGACAGGATTTAAAGGGATTACTTACACTGGAGAAGATCTCTGTTATCACTTGGTCTTTAGCAACACAGAAGAGAACTGGCAGCCGATTTCTCAATCCAAACAGCAGGAATCAGAAGACACTGGAGTCAAATCTCTAAAGTGCTAAGGAAACCAACTAACTAGCAATGGAGAAACCTTCGCCTTGTAAACAATATTCCTCAGGAATGAAGAAGAAACAGAAACATTGGGAGACAAACAATGACAGAGTACATTGTCAACTGAAAGACCCTAAAAGGGATGCTGAAGGCGTTTGGGGCAGAAGGAAAGTGACCCTAGATGGATACACTGTGAAACAAGAGTAATCAGCGAGGCAAGCAGGGGTGGGGATGGGGGTGGACTTTAAAACATCAACAACCATGTTTTTCTTAAGATGTGTCATAGGCTTCAAATACAAAGCCAAAACACATGGTCCATGCACAGACCAATAGGGGAGGGCTTACTCATCATGCTTTAGACCCAGGGTTTGACTGAGAGCCAAGAAAGGAAGAAGAAAGGATGGACAAAGGACTACTGGTAAAAAAAACAGAAAGAAGAAAAAGAAAAAGGAAAGAAGAAAGAAAGGAAGATGAAAACTTATGATACTACTTCAAAGGTAAATGAATAAACAGATTTAAAGTGTTATACACTATATTATCCTGAGAGTGATTGTCTTAATTAGAGTTACTGTTGCTGTGACGAAACACCAAGACCCAATAAGCAAGGAAATGGTTTATTCACCTTACACTTCAGCATTGCTGTTCATCACCAAAGGAGTCAGGACTGGCGATCTAATAGAGCAGGAATCCGGAGGCAGGAGCTGATGCAGAGGTCATGGAGGGGAGCTGCTTACTGGCTTGCTCACATGACTTTCTCAGCCTGCTTTCTTATAGAACCCAGGACCCTAGTCCAGGGATGGCACCACCCACAATGGGCTGGGCCCTTCCCCATTCATCATTAAGGGGAAAAATGCCTTATCGCTGGATTTCATAGAGGCATTTCCTCAACTGAGGCTCTGTCCTCTCTGATAACTCCAGCTTGTGCAAGCTGACACAAAATCAGTCCATACAGTAATGAAAATACTCACTTATACATGAAGCAAAGAGTGGATAGAATATCTGGTAGCCATTTGAAGAATAGAGGATAGGTAGTTAAAAATGACAATAGAAAAGAATAAGAGTTTTTTAAATGACTGATTACCCCAAAGAAGTCCTGAAGAAGAGAACAGAGCAAAAAAACTATATATATATATATGATGTCCCCATGTAGACTTCCTGCCAGATTTATTTCTGCTGATCCTGTTCTGATCATTCCCTGTGTCTGATTGAAGCATAGCTCAGATGGTGACCTGGGAGACACACTGGTCTAACGAGGAGGGAAGAGCACCCAAAAAGAGAGAAGCATCATTCAAGAGCTTAGGACCTCAGACTGAACAACAAAGGGAAAATGGAGGAAGCCAGATGCAGCCTAGGGTTTCCTGCTCTCCGCATCCTTGCATGTTAAGATGAGCCCCAGACAAGCCCTGGCCTTATGGTCTTGCCTCCATGAACTCCATGCTGTCCCTGCCAGGAAGAAGTCAACATAAACCTTTTATCCGTATGCTGTTTCTGTTGAAGATTTGGCCATAGCAATGAGAAAGGTAACTAACGCAATTGCTATGGGCACCATCCATGTCACCACACCTTCCTCATTCTGTCTTCGTAGAAAGTATGGTGAGGTTGGCACTCGGTGTTTGGAAACGTGCATTGCTCTTCTAGAAAACCTGAGGTCAGTTCCCAGGACCCACAGTGGGTGACTCCTAACCATCCATAACTCCAACTTCACGCATCTGACGCCCTCTTCTGATCTCTGTGAGTACCCACATAGATGTGCACAGATGCACACACAGACGTGTATACACACAAGTAAAAAATAGATATTTTTTAAACTATGGAAGGTAGGTGCCATTGTTTACATTTTGGTGAATATACATCCTCTGTTAAAGGAATAAACAGGGGGAGTAGCTTACCCAAGAAACCATAGCTACGAAGAGCTTTGATCTTAGGTTCTAGCCACATCCTGTCCGGTCTCAGTGAATGCAGCAAGTGCAGGATGCCAGTTTCCAGAAACAGAGCTTTCATTCAGCCTGAGCTGAATTGAGACGCGTTTTCACCAAGCATCGAGACTCAATAAGCCTTTGGCCGTTTGCTCACTAAAGGATGTCTGGGTTCTTTCCGGTCCAAGACTCTTAAAAAGCAAGCTGCTAGAAGACTTGTGCTCAGCACTCTGTGCAAACGTGAGCTTGCTTTGCTCTTGGATGGATTCCCGGGCGTCAAAGGCAGGGTCATGTGTTGGTTGCTTTTCATTTTGACAGAAGCTGTCAAATTGTTTCCCAGAGCAGTGCACCACTTTGCACTCCTACCCGCAGTGTGTGAGGGATCCAGGCTCTCCACGTCCTTGCTGGCATGTGGTGGTGGTGTTCCGGTTCTGGTGTTCTGGTGTCAGATAGCATCAACAACATGGCTGCCATCTTGCTTCTGGCATCTGCTAATCATCTATATTCATCTCCTCTAATGTCTTCCCGGATCTTGATGGCAGAAATGACTTTCTATTTGGGGTAATGCATTCTGAGATACTGTATCTTTTAAACCTCAATTTTTAACAGCTTTCACATAAGCAAAGGGGCAGGCACCGGGAAGTCGTCTGGTTTCGATGGGCAGGATAGGTTCCAGCCTCCCACAGACCTCTGCCCACACTTATCTGACTGGAAAGACATTGCTAAGCTGTGATAGCTCCCCAGGAGTCTCTACCGACACAGGGGCAGTGAATTCCTAAGCATTAGACCATGCTGACAGTCCTGTCTTGGACTTGGACATTGTGCCGGTGGTGAGCAGAAAGAGAACCTTGTTACTTTTGAGCAGGATGTTGTTCTTGTTTGTCATCTGATCTCTGAAGCACTGTGATAGGAACCAGATCACTGCCTCACAGGCTTCTCCCGCTGCAGTTGCTGACAGGTGAATTGGTAGAGCTGTCTTTTTTTTTTTTTTTTTTTGCAGTTTGGCTAGCATAGAACCAGTATTGTCTAAGTTCTTTTTTGTTGTTTGTTGTTTTGTTTTGTTTTTTTGAGACAGGGTTTCACTGTGTAACTCATGCTGTCCTGGAACTAGCTCTTGTAGACCAGGCTGGCCTCAAACTCACAGACATCCACCTGCCTCTGCCTCCCGAGTGCTGGGATTAAAGGCGTGCTCCATCCCGCCTGGCTTGGCTAAACTCTCTGCTGAGATGTCTGTCACAGGCTGGGCCTTGGCTAAGGTCTTTGCTTCCATTCACGCCTTTCCGTAGCTTCAGTGTCTTCAGCTCCAAATGAGATACAGATGAGGCCATGTTTAGGAAACACACCACCGTGACATCCCCAGGTCCCTGCCTGATGTCCCCTCTGCCACTCAAGTCTCCATACAGTATGGCCAGGACTTCTGCTGTGGTTGGCAGGTAGAACAGAGAGAAATGCAACCACTCCAATGCCCACAGTGGGCGTTAGGCAACACAGTGCTTCCCACACCGTAAAGGGCACGAGATCCTTCTGCTCACAGATAAGCACTAGGGAAACCAAGAATGTTAAGCACACAGACTTGCCTCTTCTAAAGAAGGGATGTGTACCTGTTTTCCACTTAGAAGGCTGGGAGTGGGTATAGTTAATAGCCTGATGATTTATGCTATCTGTAGGGCCAGGCCACACCTGAATCCCCCAGCCAATTATGTTTATCCCAGACTCTTCCTCCCTAGACCTTTATCCTGAGCCCTGATTATTAGTCAATAGAGCCATTCTTACGAGAAATGTCACATGTACTTTGTAGCTTGATGATCTCTTCCATATCTGTGTGATGGGGAACATTCCTAAGCCTCGCCCAGGCTCTTAAGGCACAGAAACCCATCTTTATGGTAGAGGTCACATGTACTTAGCAAAAGGGTTTCAATGTAGTCACACTTTAAGCTTTATCATGCACATGGGATTCAGATCATTGTTCTCAGGGAACTTTCTCTCCAAATTGTACTGTACTTAATATGTCTTAGAAAAAAGAAAACAGCAACAGCAACAACAAAAACTGTCCGATGTCGGACTTGAGAAGTCTGAACCAACGCCAGCTAGCTAAGTCATGTTGAACTCTATTTCCTTCCTGCTCCATACAGATCATTACTCTGCCAACCACGCCATCTATGGACCCTGCCCCAGTTACACAAGTGTGAGAACATAAGTATGGATTCCCAACAAACATTAAAAAAACTGGGCGTGGTGCCATGTGCCTGTAATCCTAGCACTAGGGAGGAAGGCACAGGGGCATCGTGGAGATCGATGATAGCTAGTCTTTCCCAGAAGGTCAGTTCCACATTCAATGGGAAATCCTGTACTGAGAGCAAGGTGGAAGATGGATGTGGAAGACACTTGACATCAATATTCGGCTTCCATACAAACCCACAGCCAAGCACTGGGCTGAGCTCCCAAGGTCCAGTTGAAGAGTGGAAGGAGTGAAAATATGAGCAAAGAGGTCAAGACCATGATGGGGACACTCACTGAAACAGTCTACCTGAGCTAATGGGAGCTCTCCAACACCAGCCGACTGGGAAGGAACAAGCATGGAACAGAACTAGTCCCTCTGAATGTGGTTGACAGTTGCAGGCTGGGGCAGACTGAGGGGCCACTGGAATTGGCACCAGGATTTGTCCTGCTGCTTGTGCTGGGTTTTTGGGAGACCATTCTCTTTGGATGGATACCTTGCTCAGGCTAGATATAGTAGGGAGGGCCTTGGACCTTCCCTAGGGCAGTGTGCCTTGCCTTCTCTGGTGTAGTAATGAGGTGAGCAGACCTGCTTTTCATCCCGCCTGGCTCCTGCATGGCTAGCTTATGACCCGAAATAACAACACATAAGTTGTATTCATTTAAACACTGCTTGGCCCATTAGTTTCAGCCTCATATTGGCTAATTCTCACATCTTGCTTTAACCCATATTTAGTAATCTGTGTAGCACCATGAGGTGGTGGCTTACTAGGAAAGATCTTAACCTGCGTCCATCTCGGAGAGGAGAGTTATGGCGTCTGCCTCACTTCCCTTCTTCCCAGCATTCTGTTCTGTCTGCTCCACCCACCTATGTTCTGACTTTTCAGGCCAAGCAGTTTCTTTATTAATTAACCAATGAAAGTAACACATAGCTCTGGGGAGTGGATGGGGGAATGGGGGTGGGTGGGTGAAGGGAATGGGAGGAGAGGAGGGGGTGGGAACTTGGATTGGGCATGTATGATAAAAAAAGATAGTTGGTTTTTTTTCTTCTTTTTTTTTTAAAAAAAAATATATAAGGGTGCCAGGTGGTAGTGCATGCCTTTAATCCCAGCACTTGGGCGGCAGAGGCAGGCAGATCTCTGTGACCTCAAGGACAGCCTGGTCTATGAAAGCTAGTTCCAGGATAGGCACCAAAGCTACAGAGAAACCCTGTCTCAAAAAAAAGCCCAACAAATAAACAAACAACCAAATAAATAAATAATACGTTCAAAGAAGATGGTTCAGTCATTAAAATACTTACTGTGCAAGCATGGAGACCTGAGTTGGATCCTCAGCACCCACATTACATGTATGGTGACCCGTGCTCAAAAGCATAATTCTGGGAAGGCAGAGATAGGTGGATCCCTGGTGCCTGCTGACCTTCCAGCCCAGCCTAGTCAGCAAGCTCCAGCTCTGAGTAAGAGCCCCTCCATGTCTCAAAAACAAGGTGAATGGTTCCTTCGGAATGAAACCTTGGGTTTATTTCCAGTCTTTATACATACGTGCATATACACATGCCTGTGTTCCTGCATGTACGTGCTTGCATGTATACACACATACACAATACTAAATAAGATAAAATTTTAAGTAAATGTTTCTACATCTCCCCCCTGACCTTGAATTCTATAGCATGGCTGGGGGAGACCCATCAGAGTGTCTGAAGCCACTCTGAAACTAGATTACCAGATGACAGTTACATGCCAATTTCTCATAGCTAGTCGCTTTCTTGTGGGTATGTGGGTGGGGCTTGTGTATTTAGGGACAAAAGACTGTGTAAGATTTGTACTGAAAAGGACCTGGAATCCACATCCTCTCCTGTTTATTGGTGTTAGCACAAATGTGTTTTCAGAGAGGTGGTCCAGGACCTTCCCTATTCTCTTGGGAGAAGCAGCTCACTCTGAGGCTGCCCAAGCCATTTGGATGATAACACTAATCCCATTCTGCTTTGGAATAGACTTGACGTGAGCCAGGACTGACCAATCAGAAGATCCTGCTTCCTGGATACCATGACTGATCTAGAATGTACAATAGGCAGGGACACCAGAAGGGGTCAAGGGAAAATAAATTCTGGGACCTTAGCCTGCTGCTCCTTAGTTATGGGTCATTAATATGAGGTATTACTTCAAACACATGTTGAAGGCTTGGTGCACAGCCAGTGAATCCAATATCTGAGGAGCAATTGGATTGTGAGAGCTCTGAACTAATCAGTGTAGCAATCCATCAATGGGCCATACCACTGAGCGGCCCACTGGAGTCTGGTAGTAGAAGGCAGAGCATGATGGGTGGAAATGAGTCAAGTGGGGTATGTCTTTGTAGAGTCTATCTGGTCCCCAGGTGTTCTCTATCTTCCTCCTCCTCTATCTATCTGTCTGTCTGTCTGTCTGTCTATCTATCCGTCCCCCTCTCTCTCTGCTTCCCACCCACCATGAGCTATGTGACTTTGCTCTGTCATGTCTTTCCACCATGAAACCTTGGCATGGGCCTAACAGTAGTGCAGCCAGACAACCATGGACTAAAACCACGACCCCAAACAAATTTGTCTCCCATTAAGTTGCTCTCAGGTGTTCTGTCATAGCATCAAAAAGCAATGCATGCAGGGTGCAAAGTGTGATATGTGTTTCCTTCTGCCTCTCAACAGATTCGTCTCAGCATGCAATCAGAATGCTCACTAGACCAAGCCAAAACTAGTGGGGCTCGAGATGGCTGCAAACACAGCAAAGACAGGGTGGGTGGGCGCTTTATGAAGGAACACACTTGCCTATGCAGTACCCTTGGTCGGTCCCCAACTGACGTCAGGCCATCTGTCAGAACAGATCACAGTCTCTTCATAACAAATTCCTTCCCCTTGGTGCTCCCAAAGGAAGTCCAAATAAGCCTCTTACTCTCAATTACTCTTGGTTAACTTAAAAATAGTGGGCTGGGAAGATGGCTCAGTCAATGAAGTGCTGGCTGCCCAAGCACATGAGGACCTGAATTTCACCCCTAGAACACATGAGGAAAGGGCAGGCATGGAAACATGTGCTTATTATCTTAGCACCGGGGGACAGAAACAGGAGGATGCCTGGGGTTCACTGTCCATTTAGTTTATGATGTGGGAGTGTTATATATCAATCTGTTGATTTCATTGGTTAAGTAATAAAGGAACTGCTTGGCCCTCATAGGTTAAAACATAGGTGGGAGGAATAAACAGAATAGCATACTGGGAGGAAGAGGAAGTGAGCTCAGAGACGCCATGCTCACGCTCCCGGGTAGACGTGTTAGCTCCTCTCTGAGACACATGCAATGAAGCTCTGACTCAGGATGGACGTAGGCTAGAATCTTCCCGGTAAGCGCACCTTTGGGTGCTACACAGAATATAGGAAATGGGCTAGTCCAGGTGCGAGAGTTAGCCGAGAAGAGGCTAGATAGAAATGGGCCAAGCAGTATTTAAATGAATACAGTTTGTGTGTTGTTATTTTGGGCATAAGCTAGCCGAGCAGGCGACCGGGGTGCTGGGGATGCAGCCCCCACCGCTCCTTATTTCAACAAATGGCGCCCTAACGTGTGGACAGCTAAATCCACTGAAAACCTGAGAAAGCTTGGGAAAGAATGGAGTGAAGCATGTTTTCTTGGTAGCAGCAGTTTCTCGGGTCTGCTCTGCTTGCTAGAAAGCAAGCAAGCGCTCTCACTAAGAGAGGCTTCCTGACTCAGCTTCAGCTGCAAAACCCTGCAGCTCATTAAGAGGTCCTGCCACGAAACACTTAAATGTTGTTGACAAAAACCTGAAACGCATGCTTTTTGGTTTTCAGCCGTAGCAGGAAAAAAGCTGCGCCGTTTAAAAATGCTGGCTTTCTGGGCTGTCCTGCCAGGGCAAACTGACTCTTTTACGCAGGCGGTTCGTGTGGTTTGCAAGCACAGGCTGCTGAAGCTCGCTTGCTGGCAGGGACCTTGAAATGCCATAGAGTTGTGGCAGTAAACATGGCTACAGCCAGTACCTCAGCCACGAGGCTGGAAAGCTAAGAAATGAGCTGGATCCAGCCATCAAAGCCACGGCTTTAGTCCTACTGATATTGCTTGGTAATTTAAAGGCTCGTGTGGTCAGAAAAAGAGAGATATACATTAAAGAGAGATTCAAAGACAAAGAAAATTTCTAAATTGTTTACACTGTGTTAAAAATATATGCAAGCTAAAAGTAAGTTCTTAAAAGTAAAAAAAGGAAGAAAGAGGGTAGTTGGGTGTGGTAATACACACCTTTAATCCCAACACTTGGGAGGCAAAGGGAGATTGACCTCTGTGACTTCAAGGTGTGGTAGCACACGCCTTTAATCCCAGTGCCTAGAAGGCAGAGACAAACAGATCTCTGTGAGTTCAAGGTGTAGTAGTGTACACCTTTAATCCCAATGCCTGGGAGGCAGAGACAGGCATTTTAAATGTTTTAATAACTTAGGGTTTTTCATGACAATGAGACATGTCTGCTCCTGGCAGCACCAATCTACTTCAGGAAGAAGATGGGCATCGAAGAGGATCCTTATGGAGTTTGATAGCCATTTGGGCAAGAAACTGCTCTTGCCTGGACTATTGCATAAACTGGACACAGAGAACCCGCAGAGAGAGGACTACTGAACTTGCCTAAAGGTGAGATGATCTTTCGGGGTTCCTGATTCATGAAGGAGTCTGCGAGACATTCTGCAGGACAAGCAGATAGTGACTGCCTTTGAAATTTCCTGCTTTGTGGAAATGTCTGCTGGAAACTATGGGCCTGTAGGCCGAAGATGGATGCCCCAACGGTACAGAGAAACTTTGGGTGACTGTCCAGGCAGCGAAATGTCTCTATCATTTCTAGAGTTTTGGATTTCTTGTTCACTTAGGTAATATGTGTTCTTTTGGAGTCTTTGATAAACTTGAAGAATAGATAGTTATAGTTTTCCATTGTAACTGTAATTCTTGCTTAATAACTGTTTTGTTATACGTAATTTTGCTATGTTAAAGTTAAAGCCTTTCTTTTTTGTTTAAACAGAAAAAGGGGAAGTGATGTGGGAGTGTCATATATCAATTTGTTGATTTCATTGGTTAAGTAATAAAGGAACTGCTTGGCCCTCATAGGTTAAAACATAGGTGGGAGGAATAAACAGAATAGCATACTGGGAGGAAGAGGAAGTGAGCTCAGAGACGCCATGCTCGCGCTCCCGGGTAGATGTGTTAGCTCCTCTCTGAGACACATGCGATGAAGCTCCGACTCAGGATGGACGTAGGCTAGAATCTTCCCGGTAAGCGCACCTTTGAGTGCTACACAGAATATAGGAAATGGGCTAGTCCAGGTGCGAGAGTTAGCCGAGAAGAGGCTAGATAGAAATGGGCCAAGCAGTATTTAAATGAATACAGTTTGTGTGTTGTTATTTTGGGCATAAGCTAGCCGAGCAGGCGGCCGGGGTGCTGGGGATGCAGCCCCCACCGCTCCTTATTTCAACAAGTTTAGTCATTCAGCAAGCCATAGTTTCAGAGGGAGGCTCTATCTCAAAGATGAACAAACAAGCAAACTAGAAAATAAATAAGGAAGACACCACAAACACCAATTTCCTGTCTTCAGCACACCCTGCTGTACAAATGTGTATGCACACTCAGCCAGGAAATTAAAGGTCATTGGGATTGCTTTGATGTGAGATTGCTCCTTAGAAAGGTGGGTCACAGCAGTGGTTGAGGGAGGTTGCTAGGTTGCTCTGTAGAGGTCTGAAGTCTGCTTTTCTGAAAACATTGACTCCTCATTGGACCCTACAGATATCTTTCCAGCATTGAGTACCAGAGAACATTCAGCTTGCCTCTGGGTTCCTATTGCGCCCATTGTCTTCACTGTCTTAACTATCAGAGCTGAGTCTCCTCAAGCCTGCATACAGACAGCTGATCAACTTGAAGATGTTTTTATTCAAGACTAGCATGAAAGATTAACTTGGCCTATTGTCTGATGGACCTGGCATCTGTTCCTTCCTCCCAGTTCAAGTCCTTCAGCCTCATCACAAAGGCTAAGCCAAGTCCAAGGCTATGGTGTTCATGCGACACGGTGTTCTCAACAGTGAAAGAAACTCAGCAGTCCTTTTGTTGAGCTGCCAACTGTGGACCCACAGACCTCAAAGCCATGATGTTTGCACAGACGGAGGAAAGTATGTTTTAGAGATGTGCCCTGGCCAATGAAAAATCACCAAACTTTTGCCACATGATGCAGTAGAAGCCTGCTGTTGCCTTTGCTTAGCAAACAGCAGCCTGGTCCCTTCTCCATCACTGCTATCTCCCATTGGCTCAGGAAAGTACCAATAAAGAAGGTTCGCCTGTCTTAGTTTTGATGTTTGACTGTCTCATTTCTATTGCTTCCATGCTGAGATGTCCTCTCTCTCCAGTACCAAAAGGGCACATGTGGTGATTTAAAGAAAATGATTCCCAAAAGGGAGGTGTGGTCTTGTTGCAGGAAGTATGTCACTGTGGGGGCAGGCTTTGAGGTCTCTTTTGCTCAAGCTTCCCTCAGTGTGACATAGAGTCCATTTCCTGTTGCTTTCTCATCAATACACAGCCAGCACCATTTCTGCCTGCATGCCACCATGCTCTCTGCCATGATGATCATGGACTGAACCTCTGAACTGAACCTGAGCCATCCCAATTAAATGTCCTTTATAAGAGTTGCCGTGGTCAAGGGTTCTCTTCACAGCAATAGAAACTCTAAGACTGCACGTGGCCCCAGCTAGGCCAGGAAAAGAATTTCCTGAGAACAGATGTGTAAACCCAAAAGGTAGAAAAAGAGGCCAGAGCAGTGTCAACCTTTCTATTATGAACAATGAGCTCACCCAAAGGTGAGGCCAGGGGAAGAACACAGGAGGAACCAAATGGCCAAAAAGACAAGACAAAATGATTTACCTGATGGGACAGGGAAGACTTCCACCACGATTCCCCCCACTTTAAAGTATGCTTCTGTAATTGTGGGAAGAGGGAATATGTGTCACAGCATGCCTGGGGGGGTCAGAGGGCAGCTTTGAGTATGCCATCCTCTCCTTCCACCATGTGGGATTGAACTCAGGTCAGCGGGCTTTACTGCGAGGGCCTTTGCACACTGAGCCACTTCACTAGACCCTTTGTTTCCCTTCTTTTATCCATTTCCTATTTTTGTTCAGCCATTCCCTTTTAATGGTGCAAAGTGAGAAAGAACCCAAGCAACAAGAGGAACAAGAACTCAGAGGGGAGATGTCCATTTCCAGTATCCTCAGAGCTATTCTTGTGATGTAAGATCACCTTGACTCGAATAAAAATCCACAGGAGTTCACACTGAACAGATGGCCTCACGGAGGGGGCTGAGTGTTACAGAAATTTCAGATCAGCCTCAAAAGAAATCCCAGCCTCAGCCTTCCTTGTCAAATAAAGACCCAAGAACGAGAAGATGAGTTTGGGGGAAGCATTCAGGCACACTGGCCCCAGAAGCTGAATCACAGACTCGGTATTCCAGGCACAGAAATGTGCCAAGCTGCACACATTTGACCTTCACAAGGATTTAAACCCCAACAAAGGGTGCACTGAGCCTCACGTGTGAGAAGGAGAGTGGACAGAAGAGCTTGGGCAAGTGAGACACGTCTGTCCTGCCTTAGGGAGTAGCTGGCGTTAATTAAATGCAGCAAGCTGGTCCTGGGAGTGCTTCTAATGCCAAGCAGCCTTCACCTTTGAGCTGGGATGCCAAACCTTAGCTCTGAAGAAAAACAGCAAGCCTCTGACCTCAGGGGGAAAATGATATACCAAGCCCTGTCTTATTGAATTAGAAAATGAATCCTAAAGCAAAGTTAGGGATATATCTGAATCTCTATATCATATAGTACAGTTGGCTAGTAGAAACGTGTGAAGGTTAAATTGATGAGGTTAGGAGACATTTCTAGGGAGCTGAGAGTCAATGGGAAAGGCATTCTGTTTAACCTAGGCAGACATAAAGTCTTTGCTGCTTTTTCACAGCATGGCTCACCTCTTTTTCAATCATGAGACTCGGCCAATGAAAATGAGTATAGTTAAGTAAACACATACAGTCCCAGGATTTACCGTGGGTTTTTAAGTCAGTGTCAATGTGCTCAACTGCAACTCTCTGTTGCAGAAACTTTCCCCAGTCAATGTGAACATGGATCTGCTCACCTCAGAAAGGGTACCAACTGCAGATCAAAGGAACGAGTCTACCTAGGCCTAGCTTGGTGAAGCAATGAGTTTATTAGGGATGCATATTGAAGTGCGACCCTGAAATGGTCACATCACTAGAAAGTCTGACATGGAGAGATGCTGTGAGCTGCTCCCCATGTAGGCCATAATGAGTGATGCTCCTCATCTGTGAGCTGCTCCCCATCTTTACCACAAGGAGTGGTGCTCCTCATCTGTGAGCTGCTCCCCATCTTTAACATAATGAGTGGTGCTCCTCATCTGTGAGCTGCTCTCCATCTTTACCACAGGGAGTGATGCTCCTCATCTGTTAGCTGCTCCCCATCTTTAACACAGGGAGTGGTGCTCCTCATCTGTGAGCTGCTCCCCATCTTTACCACAATGAGTGATGTAACCAACTTATGAACACAATCTCAGATCCATCTATGCGCCCACAGATCACGGAGTCCTCCCAGAAACAGATCTGGTTCTAGGCAGAGTGACCCCACAGGTCTGTGTGCATCTTGGTATCACATCCTTGGGCATGCATTAAAGATAGGGCTTTAATTTTTGCTTTCAAGGTTTGGGTAGGTGCTGTCTATTTAAGTAGTATGCCAAAGTTTTAATTCGTTTGATAATTATGTGAGTTTTTTTTTTTAAAAAACAGACTATAAAGTCCTGTATACTGTGCAGTTTGAAGTGAATGATCATGTTGACGCCAGGCAAAGGAAACCCCAGTCTGACAGCGCAGATGTTCAGGAGCTGGGGAGAGGCCTGGCTCCCCTAACTCAGTCTCCTTTGCTACTTTACCTCACTCTGCTTTATGTCTGTCCTTTAAGCTTCCGGATTAGCTTACATTTTTCTATATGAAACAAACCCCTTCTGTTGATATTTTGGTTTGAGTCCTCCCATGTTTGAAAGGGATGTGTTCTGCCCTGTGTATTTGGCTTCCTGGTCTCTCCTCCCCCTCTTCTCCCTAAAGTGATGCTGTTTCTTGTGATTTGGCATTTCCTACATTTGCACATTGTTTTCATGAGCCAGTTACCACACATTTTGTCCCGTTAATCCCTTAATTACATAGAGAGATGTTCTTGATTTAAGAAATCCCAGCTATGCCTCTTGGTGGAAGAGAGTTATGTGGGGAAGGGGGGTAGAAGCCTTCAAATGGTCCAGAATAATGCCTGCCCATTTTCTCAGAAAACTCAAGGGAAATAAGAATGAATACTTGACCAGGATCTAGGTGATATTTCTCCATGGTATCAACAGGGAAATACTTGAGAGAAAGAAAAAGAGAGGGAGAGAGGGAGAGAGGGAGAGAGAGAGAGACAGAGAGAGAGAGACAGAGAGAGAGAGAGAGAGTTAAGTTAGTTTCTAACTGCTATCTTAGACCCGTGATCTCTTGAAAATGTACATTAAAAACCCAGGGTCTTAGGTGCACAGCCTGCACTCTGGGAGCCAGAAAGATGGCTCAGTTGATAAAGTACTTGCTGTACCAGTCCAAGGACCAGAGTTTGGATTCCCCAGCCCCTAAATAAAAGCTGGGTTGGGTATGGCAGCCCACCCTTAATTCCAGCCCTTGGAAGGCAGAGGCAAGGGGTACCCAGGGTAAGGTGGCTCACTGCACCAGCCAAATGGCAAGATCCAAATCCAGGAAAAGATTCTGTCTCAATGTCTACAGTGGGAAGTGGTTGAGAAGTAAACCTGATATCAACCTCTGGCCTTTATACACACATGTGTGCACACACACACACATACACACTCAGGCACACACATATACAACAAACACATGCTCATATGAATTGTAAGTCAACACCAGTAGCTACACCCTTTGTTGTTCAGTCGTTATCATTATCAGAATAACAGGTACCAAGAACAGGAACGTGGTTGGAGAAATGCTCATTTGTTATTTATTATTAAAATTAACAGCTGCCGAGAGAGAAAGAAGCAGTCTCCCCTCGGGTTGAACTCTGATAGGTTATTTAGTCTCAAGTGGTCATCCCTAAATATGCACACATACAAGCAACATTAATGGAGGCATCAGGCTGTAGTCACACACTCACACACACATTTAAAAAGAGGTCATACACTTGAGAGAGAGTTCAAGAACTTATGATAAGTTGGGGGTGAGTAATGGTTTGAATGAGAATGGGCTTGCTCGGTCCCCAATTCAACTGTTTGGGGAAGACGGGGAGGTGTGGCCTTCTTAGAGTAGGTGTGGCTTTGCTGGAGGAGGTGTGTCACAGGAGTGGGCTTTGAGGTTCCAAAAGCCCACGAGGGGCTTAGGTCTCTCTCTCTCTGGCTGCTGGTAATGGATCAGGATGCAAAGCTCTCAGCTACCTCTCCAGCACCATGCCTAACTGCCTGCTACTAGACTCCGTACCATGATGATACTGGCCTAACCCCCAATTAAATGCTTTTTTTCTTTATGTTGCCTTGGCCATGGTGTCTTATCACCACAATAGGACAGTAGTTAAGATGGGGGTAAAGGGGATAGGAATGATGTAAATACGGCACTCATGTAAAATGTTTTCAAAACTTAAGAACTTGGCCAATAGCTCAAATCTGGAATATGGCTTTCTTTCTCCAAGTTGGATTCTGAAATTTCTTGATGCCTAAGGTACTATAAGGCTAAGGCTGCCCATTGACTCAGTTTTGAAGCCCAGGACTGAAAGGAGGTCAGGACCAATGACGGAAGTTTCAACACAGCATTTTTGGTTTGGACACTTGGACAATAAGCCATGGGCCAAACCCAACAGGACCATTTTGTAATGCTGTATTTTCATTCCAATATCTTGCAAAAAAAAAAAAGTGCCACAATGCTGGGGTCAGCGTCTTCCAATCTGTGCATGGGTCTTTATAATCATCCAATATTCCAGTGTATTGGCAGAATCTGTTTGCGATTAAGATGAGAGGAAAATGGCCATAGCTGTAAAGGTAGAGAAAATTGAAGTCAATGTGCTTTGTAGGCAGTAAGTGGAAAAAGTAAATGGATCAGATTCTCACTTTGGCAATTTGAAAGGGAATTTTTTTGAAGTAATGGAGAGAACTAAAATTAGATAGCATGAGAAATCGACTTTCGAATTGAAAGGCATTAGTCTCTGTCCTAGGTAATATGAAATTCCAGCCATCACTGAGAGCATTCACACTGCCCTGATGCTTCTCAATAGAGTCCTCAAATGTACCTCTCGTAGAAGTAAAAACATCTGATAGACAAAACATTTGCAAAGAGGATTCAGTTATACCACAAAGGAAAGCAGCCACTGTTGAGTTTATGCAGTGTGCCCATCCCTTCTGTAACTGCTCTATCCACCTGTGTCTTTTCAACTTCTTCACACCTCTGATGCCCCAAACAGAAGATACAAGGCAGAAGCTCATCGTTCAAGACCACACAGTTTGGGGTTGTAGAGATAGCTCAGTGGTTAAAGTCACTTGTGCAAGCATAAGGACTCACTTTTGATCCCAGCATCCTCATGAAGCCAGGAGGGATGTGTGACTGTAAGATCACCACTAATAGAGTGACATGTGATAGCTGGAGTATGCTGACAGCAAGCCTAACTGAAAACAGTGAGCCCCGAATTTAGCGAGAGATCCTGCCTCAAAGAAATATGGTGGAGAGTATATCTGAAACTTTCCTCTTGCCTCTGCATACCAGAATACACACACGTGTGCACATATACACACCATAGGCACACACAGCACACACATTAAACACTGCACAATCAAACGTGCTCACTATGGACAACTAGATTCTGAACCAAGAATCTCTGGAAACAGATGCCTTGCCACACGGCTCCACCTTTCTCAGGATTCTGAGTGAGGTTCAACTATATACTGGCCACATGACCTTCAGGCCATCCTGCTTATTGCACCCTTCAAGTGAGCTCCACCGGACTGAAGAAGGAAGGCTGAGCAGGCTGGCCTTTCCTCGGCGCTCACCATCTGACATGGCCTCCAGTGAGCAGTGACTCTTCACATTTATTAAGGAAACTTCCTTGATATTATTTAATTTCTGAGCTATCCAATTTCTTCACCCACAGACAAGTAAACTTTTGACCAGTTGGCAATTCAGAAATAAGAGCACACAGCAAAATCCCCTAAATGATTTTTAAAATGTAGTTTTTAGGGGGAGGTGCTGCCCCAAAGCAACTGAATCAAATTTGGGTTGAGGCTTGAACTGTGTAATTTGGAAGCCCTTCCTCTGACAATTTAAATGCAAACTTGTATCTTAAGTACCAATAAAACGCTGACTCCAAATTCCTTCCAGCCCTCATATTGTAGTTTTATCTTTAGAAAATCTTTAAATGCTTCCCTATTATGAGACATTTATGCTCACATGCTTGCAGCAAAATGCCTACCACCCTGCCCTTATACTCCCATAGATTGGAAGGTGCACTGTCTCAAACACAGGAGGGTCAACCATTTCTGTGCCCACCAGGCAGCATGTTTACCTACCAGGAGCCTTCTACACTGGTCAAGGGGGCAAAGACATCAACAGCCTAGACTCACATGGACCACATTTTGTTCTTTCTGCATCCTTTTGAGCACTTGACCATCAGTACCAACCAGAGTCCGTGATGCATGGCTCCTCTACCAAAGAAAACGAAGCCCAAAGATGCTGCTATAGAAAGGGTTTCTATCCTGTTAAAGGCTCTGTTATTGGCCCAGGAAGAACAGGAAGTAGTAGAGAAAGATTCAGGGGGTGAGGTTAGGAGTCACAGATATTGATTATCAATAGGCATAGGAAATTGACTTCCTTGGATCACGCAACTTGGGGTATTAGCCAACCTAAACCAGTTCCTGGAGGGGCAGAGAAGATACCAAAAGCATTTAACTCTTAAGTGTATCAGTCAGATTTCTGTTGCCGTGACAAAAGTGCCCGAGATAAAAGGCTTAAAGGAGAAAAGGTTCAGTGTGATTTGCAGTTTCAGAGGTTGTGATCTATAATGGTTTGGCCATATTGCTTTGGGGCTTGCAGCAAGGCAATACATCAGAGCAAGAAGTGCAGGTAGGGTGGCTGCATGTCTTACGACAAGCAGAAAGCAAAAAAGGGATACAGTTTATAACCTCAGTCTCTTCTTCAAGGGCATCCCTCAAGTGACCTAAGTTACTCCCACCAGGTTCCTCCTAAAAATTTTACTTCCCACTTTCCAATGCACACCAAAAACTAGCTCCCAAGCCTTCGATATATGACTGGATATAAGACCCAAACCATCAGGGGGAATATGTAAAACACATCACTTTAAATCAGTGGTTCTCAATCTTCCTAATGTCACAACCCTTTAATATAGTTCCTCATGTTGGGGTGACCCCCCAACCAAAAAATTGTTTCATTGCTACTTCATAACTGTAATTTTCTACTGTTATGAATCATAATATAAATACTGTGTTTTTTGATGGTCTTACACGACCCCACAAGGGTGGCCCACTGGCTAAAAACCACTGCTTTAAATGTACTTGGCAAGAGGTGATAACTTCAAACCTGATGGCTGAATGACCCACAGGTATCTGTGAGCTCTGTAATTAAGAAAGGAACTGGAATCTTTTCATCTATATCCAAAAAAAGCATAAAAATTAGTCGAAATGCAATGACGTCAAGTTAAAGCTCTAGTAAGTGCTAGATCACTCTTAGTGTTTTCCCTTGCCTGTTTCTGTAAGTTAAATCTTCGGGAACAGAGGCCGTCTCACCTCAGCACCTAAACAAAGTGGGGCGTATGAGATGCTATGCTGGTCCATTGCTGACATCACATGAGAGAAACATGCCTGCTATGAACTGATCCACCCACTGTCTTCTGTCTTCTGTTTGCACACAGCCCTCTTATCTCCTTTGGTTCCAAACATATGCACAGTTGCAGAGGATGCAGGATGTCACTCTCCAGGGCCCTTGGTCTGTTTTTGAAAGGCAATAGCATTGATCACCCGCTGCTTAAAATCATAGCCAGGCCTGAGTTTTTCCTGGGCACTGACAAGCATGACCCAAATTGCAGACTCTGTGTACCCAAACCCTGGCATCCCATCATGGACCTGATCCAAGAGCAGCAGAGCCACCATTCCAATAAAAGCAGCCAGAAATCAAAGTAGGACAGTAGTAATTGAGGTCAGGAATTTTCCAGGCAGTCGAGGAAACAGGAAACGGTGACCAGACACTGGAGATGGGAAGTCTTAGCTTTGTTCTAGGGGGCATCATAGCACACCTTAAATACACATGCTTTCATGAAGACCCACAAGCATCATAGCACACCTTAAATACCCATGCTTTCATGGAGACCCATAAGCATCATAGCACACCTTAAATGCACATGCTTTCATGGAGACCCACAAGCATCATTCCTTTAGCACGTCTGGGTAGTTTAGTTTGCAGGCTGCACGTGGGACCTCAATTCTGCCTGGTCCACTTTGCTACTATGGGATGCCATCCATTTCCGAAGGCACACAGACCACACCTTGTTCATTCTGTCTGATCTCTAACACCTTCATCTGACTTATGTTTCTGCTTATTTAATGATGGTGCGGTGACTGCTTACAAAGCTCTCCATCCCCAAACTAAAAATAGAATTACTATACAACCCAGCAATACCACAGCCCTGGATATTTACGAGAAGGCTCCAAGTCAATGGATCACAGAGGCATTTACCGGAAAACCAATTGCCAGAAATTGTCCTTTTATCTTCACACTCCTGCTTCATGGTACATTTACACAAACACACACACACATGTAATAAGTAAGAATGTGTTGTGTAAAACACAAAATTGTGTGCATCTTACACCATCACTTAGGGTAGACTGCAAAGAGTTCAATTTACCTTCCTCTGCCATTAAAACAATCACTGAAATCTATTATCCTCCAGATATATAACTTAAAAAAGACACACAACCTTGTTTTCCTAATTGCAGGACTTGGGTCTCCATGGGTGGAACTCAGATGCCAAGGCAGACAGATCTGGACTTGGATGCTAGCACCGTGGTTCCCCAGCCTTGTGACCTGAGCAAGGCAGCCAACTTTCTAAACCTTTATTTATTCATCTATTAGGAGGAAGTACACAGATTCTCAAAGGGTTTAAATGAGACATCCACTTGCAGGAGTGAGATGAGTCACGCAATGTGTTGTGAGTGGTAGCTGATGTGATTATCCCTCAGATTTCAGGAGCCAATGTCGGACAGTTAGAAGACTGAGCCGAAAATACCAACCACAGTTGACCGGACAGTGTGTGTTTCCTGCAGGACCTGGGGAAGCTGCCTTCAGCACCCCCGCATGTTCTAGGTGGCGTGTGGACCATCCCTCAGTGGGAATCTCACTCTGAGAACACTGAGGACATGGGCTCTGCTTCTGCAGACTCAAGCATGTCCAAGAAACATCACAGCCAGAGCACAGCCCGTGGAGTGAGGACTGGTCCCACTGTGCTGGGGAGCCAGGAGAAGAGGGTGCTGTGCTGAGATGTGAGGCAAAAGTCATCCCCACCCCCAAGTGTGGCTTCCAGGAGCCTTCATGGAGGTCATGGTCACTCTTGTTACTGTGGTAGGGGTGGTGGTGCAATGAACAGTTGTCTAACTCTCCTGGACAGAGCCCTCCTGAGAGACAGTGCCCCTGAGAGTCTTGCTGTCACCCCTCCAGCACACACACACACACACACACACACACACACACACACACACACACACATTGCTTCCATTCTCTTCTTCCTGCCTTGATATCTAAACTCCCTGTCCATCTTTGCAAGGAAGCAAATCTCTCCTCCTCGATCACTGGTTTCATGATGAACACCTGGCTGGCAAGATAGGCAAAGGTCCCACTTAAGTAAACAATAGGAAGTTGGGAGGAGTTTGTAAGCAGGTGGAGGTGACTTCTGTAGACTCTATGCTTTCATTTGTCACACGCTGAATCATGATCAGAGGAAGACGTCCGACTCATTTCACTTAGAAGCCTCTTAAACAAAAGACCCCAAGTTGCCGTCAGCCATCATGGTGCAAACACTTTAGTTTTCTGCACAGATTGCATGGAGTCAGATGCTGCCCTCAGTCACGCAAAGTCATATAGACCTGCTGTGGCCAACAGCCACAACAGACAAGAGCCACAAGTACACAGGCTTGCTCAGTTCCAGGCCTCTGAGCCACAAACTCACTGAAAGAGTGTTCTTTTTAAGATCTGAGGTTAGAAATGGGTGCTCTTAAGAGGACTTGGGTTCAATTCCTAGTACCTACATATCAGTTCACAGCCTTCTGTAACTCCAGTTCCAGGGCATCTGACACCCTCTTCTGGCCTTCACAGAAAACAGACATGCACAGAAATACATGCAGGCCAAGCACCCATATACATAAATAAAAATAACAATAAAAAAGTAAACAAAACTAACAAATAAACAAAGGCTTCAGAGACAATGCACAGTCTGTACCATTTCAACTTTATGACAGTCACCCGGTCCTCCTCCCAGCCTCCATCTGAGTATACCTAAACAGTAGTTTTTGGCACAGATGAAAACTTGGGTAGAGCAGTACTCCTGATAGTATTGTGGTACTCTTAACAGAAACATTAGTTCCCACCTGGTCACTTCACTTGTAGTACAAGATGGGTCGATTGTATAGGGCCAGAAGGACGGAGTGAAAAATTAAAGCCATATGTTGCTAACATAGCAATGAATTTGTGGGAATGTGATTTGTAACAGCAATGGAATACTCAGATTAACATTCCTCCAGTCTTAGAAACAAACCATAAATTAATGTACATTTCTGGAAAGAATATTAGAAGGTATTATAAAGAACAGTCACTGACCATTCAGGCTGTACAAGAACAGGGCACAGCAGCTGCTGATCTTCCAAAGGCACCAACATACCTGCCTTTAAAATGGTTGACAGACAGAACTGTATAGGTAGTGCAATGGCTTTTAACAACAGGGAACTGCAGGCTTTAGAACAGCTGGTACAAGAGCAATTAAATGCTCAGCATATTGAAGAATCAACCAGTCCTTGGAATTCTCCTGTATTTGTTATTAAAAAGAAATCTGGAAAAATGGAGAATGGTAACAGATCTAAGAGCTGTTAATAAGGTGGTTCAGCCAGTAGACTCTGTACTGGCATTCCTTTGCCTTCTCTATTACCTAAAGGATGGGCTCTTATAATTATTAATTTAAAAGATTGTTTCTTTACTATACAATTACAAGAAAAAGACAAAGAAAAATTTGCCATCACAGTGCCTACTTATAATAATTCTCAGCCTACTAAGAGATGTCAAGATTATCCCACAGGGAATGTTAAATGCCCCCACCCTGTACCAATATTTTATATGGCAACCATTAGAAATGGTATGTAAGCAATTTCCTGAATCTATAGTTTACCATTACATGGATGACATCTTATTAACTGATTCAAGTATAGATACTTTAGAAAGTTTGAAGACATAAAGAAAATTTTGCCTTTTTGGGAATTATAAATTACTCCTGAAAAAAATACAAAGAGAAGTTTCTAGTAACTATGTAAGCTATGAAATAGGTTTACAAAAAATTAGACCCCAAAAGGTGCAAATTAGAAGAGATTAATTGCAGACTCTTAATGACTTTCAAAGATTGCTAGGAAATATCTCCAATCTACAGCTCACTATTGGGATAAAACCTGATGAACTGATTGATTTAAACAAAACCTTAGATGGTGATAAGGATTTAAATAGTTCCAGGAAATTAATACCTGAAGTTGAGAGAGAATTGGCTTTGATAGAAGAGAAATGACAGAAGGCACATGTGGATCATCTGCATCTGAAGCTGAACAGCATTCTGGTCATATTACCTTTCAAGCATTCACCTATAGGAATTCTAGTGCAGAGAGAAGATACTATCTTAGAATGTATCTTTTACCACATAAACTTGTAAAAAATTAATAACTTAGGTAAAAAAGGTCTCTGAGTTAATTCTAAAAGGAAAATTGAGACTTCAATTAGCAGGAATAGACCAAAAAGAAATTATAGTACTTCTCAATACTGATGAAATTGGCAGATTATGGGCAGAAAAGGAACCCTGAAAAAGAAGCTTGTAGTAATTTTGGGGTAGAGATTAACAACAAATATCCCCAAAGCAAGAGAATACAACTTATAAAGAAAACTGAGTTCTTCCTCACATTGTTTGGGAAACACCAATAACTGGAGCCCCTAATTCTATACTAATGCAAATAAATCAGAAAATGCAGGTTACATATCAGAAAATTTAAGTAAAGTGTCTCAAAGCCCTTATGATTCTGTCCAAAGGTCAGAATTACGTGCTCTTCTCATGGTATTAAGGGACTTTAAGAAAATTCTTAACATAGTTACCAATTCACAATATGCAGAAAGAATTGTTTTGCATATTGAAACCACTGAATTTATACCAGATGATACAGACTTGACTTTATTATTTATTCAGTTATAAGATACAATCAGGAATAAGAATCATCCTATATACATAACACACATCCAATCCCATACAGGTCTGCCAGGTCCTCTAGCACAAGGCACAAGGGAATGCAGAAATTGATCAATTATTGATTGGAAATGTGCTGAAGGCCTTAGAATTTCATTTAAAAAGTCTTGTCAATAACAAAGGTTTAAAAAAAGGCTTTTCTGTTACATGGCAACAAACCAAGGAAACTATAAGGAAATGTCCTACTTGTTCTTTACACAACCTAACACCATTACCTGCAGGAAATAACCCAAACGGTGCTCAAAGGAATGAAATCTGGCAGATGGATGTGTTCCATTTTGTAGAATTTGGAAAACCAGAATATGAACACCACACCATTAATATTATTTAGGTTTTCAATGGGCAACTGCTTTGAGTTCAGAAAAGGCTAACTTGGTAATTACACATTTGCTAGAAGTTATGGCCATCAGAGGTATACCTGTACTAATAAAGACGGACAATGCTCCAGCATGTGTCTCTAAGAAAATGAAACAGTTGTTGCTTATTATACTACAAAGCATACTACAGGTATACCTACAGGTCAGGCAGTTATAAAAAGATCACATTGAACTCTAAAGGATATATTAAATAAACAGAAAGGGATGATAAAGACTTCCAGAAATAGACTACAAATGATTTATTAACTGTGAATTTTCTAAATGCTAATGAGAAAGGAACAACAGCCATGGAGAAACATTGAATAGTAGAAAAAAATATGGGATTAAATCAGTCAGTCTACTTTAAAGACGTACTGATCTCAGAATGGAAACCAGGTCATATGCTACATTGGGGAAGGGGTTTTGCTTTTGTTTCCACAGGAGAGAAAAAAGCTATGGATACTATCAAAATCGGTAAAGATTCAATTTGAACAAGAGACTCCTCTTAATTAAAGGAGTTCATAAACAGCATGGTCGTTTAATCAAAAATAACCTATCAAACTAACAAATGCTTTTCATTTGGCCAGATATAGCTTGCCAAAAGAGAATCTCCTCAAAAATTAGGCTTGGGGAAGGGTTTTGTTTCTGTCTTTCCAGGAGAATAAAGGCATCCAGCTAAGAAATCCAAAGACCACTGGACAGATAAGACATCTGAAAGAAAAGGACAAATTATCCAAAAAAAAATCCCCCCAAAAAGAGTGAATTGGTCTATTGGTATATCACATTTCCAATAGGATAAAATTTCATAAATCTTCCCAAATGTTTGTTTCTGCTTATTCTCTACTGACATGTAATGCAAACGGTCTTTTTGCAGTCCCAGTCTAATTAAAAATTAAAGCTGACTTTGGAGTTGGAGTGTGGCTCTCTCCTCTAAACCCAAGCATGCTTACTGAAGCAAAATCAAAAATCTCTGTCTCGTATCAGAAAAGCCACCTGATATGGGACAGAAACAGAACAAATACTTAATAGCTATTTTATTACCACTCATCTCATTATCTGCTGGTTATATTGACTCTTTAACAGCTTTTCTTAAGGTATAAGTAATATCTTAAAATTTATATTAATATATATATTTTAAACTTTCTGTTATGATATTAATAGTCATATAGAGTACTAACTAATTCTATAAAAAGGTCTCATCTACCTTCCTGTTTATGATTTCGGGTTTGAGATTCTATCAATCAGTTTTCTGCAGTGAACCATGAACACGCCTAACAGTGACCTTTGAAGTCTCCAAAAGGAGGATGGGGCCCCACAACAATGATTCTTCCAGGACTATGATAACACCACGAAGCTGAAAAACATCACCTAAAGATCAGCTTTGGACTGCAAACTGTTCAGAATAATTTCGAGGTGGCTAGCTGAGATGTTCCAGCCTCACAGACTACTCTAGACAGGACTTGAGACAAGCCCCGCAGTTTCCTATTACACAGAGACTGGACAAGAAGTAGTAAAGTTACGACTCCCAGGAGTTGACAATTAACACAGATTTTTCTTTTCAGGATTCCCTAAAGATGCTGTCATGGGCCCAGACAGCAGGAAGTAAATTTAAGAATACAACACCCACATTCCTAAGAGGTGTGGTGGGTGTGTTTTGGTCTTTCATTGGGCTATGAATATTTTTTATTGTTTGGGGGGTTGTTTGTAGTTGTTATTGGTTACAGTCAGGAGGGAAGTTGAACAAAGGAGATTAGATTCAGAGTTCTTGTTTTAAAAAGAAAAAAAGGGGATACAGATATAATAGAATAAAAGGGTAAAAGGGTAGATTATTGAATCTACTCTGAAAAGAAAAAAGGGAAGATATAGATACAATAAGATAAAAAGGTAGATTATTGGATCACTTTTGAGAAACAACTACTAGTTTTAAATTTTTTACATTGAATTAAACTTTTGTATATTGTATACAAATTCTGTATATTGATATAGGTTTAAGATTAAATTTTGTCAAAACACGCTATACAAACATTTTTAATCTTGCTCAAAATATTATACCTATACAGATCATTTAACAAGGTAATGCAAATATCTAGTTCTTAAAAGTTGTTATTACCAACTGTTTAGGATAATAAGGAAATGCAGGTCAGTAATTTGTCACCGATTACAGTCGAACTTGTAGTCAACATTAGGCATGTTTTCAAGTTGAAACAGATTTATTTTAGATAGATAGTTCATCTTCAAGTACTTCAGAGATCACAGATTATGGCATTTAAGATGTTTTAATAACATAGGTTCTTTTTTTTTATGACAATGAGACATGTCTGCTGGCAGCACCAATCTACTTCAGAGAAGACAATGGGCATTGAAGAAACTCCACATCGAGTTTGCTTTCTTTGTGGCAAAAGTAAGCCACTGGGGAAGAAAATACCCTTGCCTTGACTCTTGACAATACGCTGTCCTAATTGGACAAGCAGGACACAAAAGAGAGTGACTGCCAAATCTTGTCAAGACAAGACAGACAGTCCTTCAAAAATCCTGCTTCATGGAAAAGTCTGTTGAATATTCTAGGCCTTTAGTCTGAAGATGGATGCCCCAGTGCTACAGAGGACCTTTGAGTGACTGTCCAGGCAGCCAGCTGTTTCTGTCATTTCTCACCTTTTTTGAAAGTCACTTGCTTGCACTTCCTGCTTACTCAGTTAATATTATTTCCTTCTCAGGTCTCTGAGGAAGCTGAAAACTAGATAGTTTGTTATAGCTTTCCTTGTTTATGAGACTCAGAAAAGAAATTTACTAAGAAGTGTAAAGGGTATAAGGTTGAGAGATATCAAAAGATACTTTTGGATGGTAATGCAAGTTATGATAGAAAGTAAGTGAGGTGCAAAACTTTGGACTCACCAAGATAAGACAGATAACGGAGTATTTTTTCTGTATGTGTCAAATGCAAAGGAACAAGGCATTGTTGATGTATTTATTGTCTTATATTAGTTATAGTCTTCTTTTTTATTTTAGACAAAAAGGGGAACTATAGTGATATTTATGTTTTAATAAATAAAGCTTGGGGTGGTCAGAGTGCAAAGCTAGCCACACTAGTCAGTCATACAGGCCAGGCAGTGGTAGCACACACTTTCCACACCAAATAGCCATAGAGGTCAGACAGTGGTAGTGGATGCCTTTAATACCAGCACTAGAGGGGAATATTGGGTAGGATGAGATAGGAACTCACTCTCTTTTCAGTCTGAAGATTTCTTAGAAGAGCTCTCTATTGGTTTGGCTGCTTTGCTTCTCTGATCTTTCAGCTTGAAGCCCGATATCTGTCTCTGGGTTTTTCTTAGCTGTGCAATAGCCCGTTCTCTCAGGAACTGGCCAATGTCACTGAAATGAAGATTGCTATTCCCGTTATCGCGGACAGCCTCCACAGACGCATTCAGGAGCCAAGCAAGGAAACAAGCAAGGAAACAAGACCCACTAGTAAACACAGCAGCGACTACAAGCAGGCAACAGTCTGTCCGCGGAGCGCTGCCCTCCATCTGACTGTCACTGTGCTCCCTGTGTCTGCCCCATTTCTCTAGCCACTCTCATGACTCAGCAGAACTTCCTGGAGACAGCCCGAGGGTCATGCCGCCTGTTTCCAACACCAAAGAGCAAACAGTT
Organism: Neodon shergylaensis; assembly: GCA_025134845.1. Lineage (NCBI taxonomy): Eukaryota > Metazoa > Chordata > Mammalia > Rodentia > Cricetidae > Neodon > Neodon shergylaensis. The sequence continues at coordinate 3,849,058 of JABTXL010021416.1, read as the reverse complement.
CTTTCTCATGTGTCCCTTTTAAAACATTCCCAGGGGAAAACTCACGTGGGCCAGGCTTGCTTGGGTCATACCTTTTCTTAACCAACCAATCAAGGTCGTGAATGAAGGCCCTATTCCAAAGGAGAAAGCCTGACAAAGCAGGGAAGCCCTCAGGAAGTGTCATAGTCTTAGGATTTCCCCTTATCCGCTAATCCATGATCAAATATGGTTGATCACCAATTTGTTAGTAGAATTTACTGGCATTATAACCTTGTGTTCTGCCTTCCTACAATGGAATAGCAAGAGACTCCTCAGTCAGCATGAAACATGACTGTTGACACGGCAGGAAACATTTACCTTCTCTTAAACCAAAGAACGGGGTCTCTCAGCAGAGAGGCCAGGAGCTGTTCCCAGGCTGAAATAGGATCCAAGCGAACAGTTATTCCCGGCCACGGGATCTACGCAGGCTAGAAGCAGCGGCCTATTAAGTAACTTAGCGGAAGCTTTGTGAGCAAGATTTGGTGGATGTGGAGCCAGCCTGGGGCCTTTCTTGTGTGCCCCGGTCTTCTAGATGTTTGGGGAAGTGAGAGGTAGAAACACCCAGCCTCGAGGCTCCCAGAAACCCGATAGCTTCGTTGACGGAAGACAGAAAACAGAGGCTGCAGGGGGAAAGACACTCGGAGGACGTGGGGAAATGATGTTTTATACCACAGCGGCAGGCTGTGTCCTTTTAAACTGTGCATAATTGTCCTATACACCTCACACTCTTGTGTGCTGGGGTCACATTGTGTGGACTCTCCTGCAGGGTCCCTGAGGACCTACAAGAAGGCTTCCCTCTACCTGGGCAGAAAAGAGGCTCAGCAGTGCAGGAAGGACATGCTGGCTGACTGGAATTCACTCTTCAGAACAATTAAGAGGCAGCCATGGGTTCTTTACAGGCGTAAAGTCAGAACTGTGAGGAGTTGCTCATAGGCATGAGAGGTCTCCCAAAAACACCTCCTTCACGCTCCTCTTCTCAGGGTAAGAAGTAAAGCCGTGTTCCTGCCTCATCCCTGGCTCTCCAGAGAACAGGAGCAAAGATTGCAACCAGAACCTTCTCTTTCCCCTCCTCCTCATCAGTGCTCTCTACATATAGGTGATACTAGGGAAAGGAATGAGTCAGCTTTGGCCCAGAGGCTGATAAAGTAAAGGTCAATAGGAAATAGGTTCTCTCTGTCTGTCTGTCTCTCTGTCTCTGTCTCTGTCTCTGTCTCTCTCTGTCTCTCTCTCTCTGTCTCTCTTTCTCTCTCTCTCTCTCTCTCTCTTTGTATCTCTCTAGCTCAGCTAGTGTTCCACCTTTCCCCCAGATTCTCCAAGTACCCTTTGTCCCTCTGGCTAAAATTAAAAATGTATATATGAGCTTCCTTTGCCACCATGACGGGGGGTGGAATTAGACCTCCAACCTCGTGATGAAATGGCCTTCCTAGCCTCATCTTTTGAGAGAAGGCTAGTGCACTATGCCCCACCCGGTCTCAACCCTGAGCCCTCTTCTCAGCCCTGAGACCACTGGAGGCTCAGCAGACTTCGCAGTGGTCTTGGGGTTCCTGAGCTCTCCCCACATCCTCAGTGTGCAGCCTGTCTTGGAGGGGGCTGCTATAGAAGACACCCACAGATCCAGGGTGTCTGAATTAAAGCCGTGATGGATCCTCTCTCCTGGTGACTCAACGGTGCCTTGCCTGTATTTGTCAGCAAAAGTGAAGCGAGATAAAGGCTCTCATGGAGACAAGCTACCATCCCTCCTAGGCTCTTTTCTCAGGCTAAGATTTTTTGGAGAGGCTTCATAGTAGCTCTGCATGTCAATCAGTTTATCTCACCCAAATTGTTACATTGCTTTCTGTGCGTTCCTCACCATGCCCTAGCATTACTCACGGGGACAGAAAAACAAAACAAAGCCATACCAGCGGCTAGACATTGCTGGGAAACAAAGCAAGCATGCTGCACGGCTCTGGCAGCATTCATCCCAAGGCATACCGGGGATGCTGCTCAGAGACACGCCCCCTAGACGTTCCCTAGGAAACCCCAGAGTGACACTGCACGTATCAGAACACAGCACAGCCCACACTGAGGTGGTCCTGTGTGCATCCCCGTGTGTGTGAATAGCAGAGTTCTCTAAAGATAAAGACCAGGGCCTCTGCACAGTTTGTGAGACGAGAATACACCTTCCCTACACCTCATAGCTCTTCACTGATCCCTGTCTCATCCCAGGGTCAGGTGGCTGGCGAACCCCTTATGATGGTCTTTTCTCTACACTGAAGAGTGCCAGAGCATCCTCCATCAATCTGAGTTAGGAGAACCTCATGGCTAGAGTTTGAAACAGTACTGAGATAGAGAAACAGAAAACAGCTTCCTTCAATATCCCACAATAGGATGAGCACTGGTTCTCCCTCCATCAGTTCTCAGGACAGTGAGAAGAGGTGCCCATTCCTATCCTGATGACGTGTTCACCTGTGTTCACGGGTGATGACCGGGTGAATGAAGAGGAATTCTGCCTTCCAGTCCCCAGACAGTAACACTAACTTGGCTTTGGCATCCTGCAGGGAGACTGAGTGAAGGATGAAGTCTCAAAAAAGAGGTCGTTACTGTATGTGGCTGTCATAATGTTCACTGCCAGTGTCAAACGAAGCTAAGTTTGTGCTTGGTTTGCACTGGGTGAAACCCTGGATAAAAGCTCCGGGGAGGAGGAGCCCCAATAGTTGCCAGAGAGCATTTTCCAAGTTGTCTGCAGTGCTTTCTCCTGGTGTCAAATCCCACACACCTGTGTCCTGCCACAAAGCCCGGGCTGCTTGGGCAGCAGAGGAAGCAGGTGCCCCCCCCCCATTGTTCTGAATGGAGAGCTTACCCCTGCAAGCAGAGGCAAGCTGCTACATCCAGTTGTTCCCAGGTCTGCATGTCTGAAACACCTGGCACACTTGCTAGGGAGACAAACTTTCCAAGCTGCACCTCCCCCACCCCCAGAGTCTGCTCAGTGAGTCTGGGAGTGGGAGGGGCGGCAGGAATCTGAACACTGAAAGCACCAGGGTTGGTGGGGAGTGATGGCAGCTGGTGGCTAGGTAGGCAGGTCTTGCATTTCAACTCCAGGCATTGGCATCTTAGAGAACAGAAGAGGAACCTGGAGATGATCTAACTCAGTCTCTTTGCTTTACAGAGAAAAGACATTACATGAAGTGGGGGGAGGGGCAAGGAGAGAGCCAGTTTGATCAGTAGGGAGGACCCCAGAGGAGACAATCTTTTTGGCAGAGAGTCTATAGCCTGCGCTGCCTCTGCTGAAGTAAGAATGGAGGGGTGTGTTTCTGTGGAAGGCTCGAAACAAACAGCCTCACAGTGAAGAAAAGTGGAGGCAGGATTCGTGTCGTCTGTATAGAAAGACCCTCTGTGCAGGGAAGACGGCTTTGAAAAGCAAACGTTAGTGAAAGATGCTATACATTAGAGGATGCTTCGGGGGCAAATCCAGCTGAGAGCACAAGGCCCCTTCTGTCCAGCCATCTGCAGTCTCCGTCTGAATGCCCACGCAAAGCAGGGACCATGAGGCTTAATGGCTTTGGGTCTCAAATAAAATGGAAACAAAGCAATTCCCAAACAAAGGACAGCAGCCTGAAAGCAACTCTGGGGAGAAAAGGCTCCATTGATGAGCGTTTCTTGCAAATGGCCCCGACTGGGCCACACAGTTAATTCACTTCCCTTCTGTCTTCCTGGCGTAGGAGTGCCCCGAGTAGACTCGGGATACTATGTGTGAGTCGCCAGAGGTGTTAGAGAAAAATGGCCCCCTTGGAGTCACAGCCTCCCAGAGTACCCCCACCCAGCCAGCATCCTATTTCCTTCTGAACAAGAGTTCTTAGGGTCAGAGCCTGGGCCTGGAAACCTTAAGAAGGTAGGCTTCATCACCGGTCCCCAACAGGCTGGTTAAAGACATAGTTAATGTTGAAAAGCAGGAAATATTCATTCAATGTGCCCAGGCTGGGAAGAAGAGGCCTAGTGATGCTCCAAGTTCGTCTTCAGGGTTCTGACATGATAGTCAGGTTTAAATAGAAAGGGGTCCTGAGCAAGATGTGGTCCTACCCGTCACTGGTGGTCTGACAAGTAGACAGAACTACATGAAATCCCTTGCTAGAAGACAGGAGGTAAGTAACTCCCCAGGCTAGGCCCGGGCTCCCAGCCTTTTCTTTTCATCGGCATGGAGTTCCTGGGAAATTTTGATTTGAGGGAGTCCATTGTCTCAAGAATCTGGTAGCCAAAGGATACACATATCCTCTTAGAGTATCTGCATTCCCTCCCAGGGAAGTTGCAGTAAGGATCCAGGGCAGAGCAGAGATTTCAGAGCAAGGGATGGGGTTACA
>JABTXL010021416.1:3820947-3836322 GCA_025134845.1 Neodon shergylaensis | reverse complement strand
GAGGTGATGGTGGTGGAGGTGATGATGGTGGTAGAGGTGATGGTCGTGGAGGTGATGATGGTGGTGGAGGTGATGGTGGAGGTAATAAAACAACAGTGAGGGTGGTGACACTAATGGCAGTGGCTTCTATGGTGTTAATATGGATGTAAGGAACTACAAAGACCTGTTTTTAATCTGTAGTTACATCATCAGTCGCTAAATTCTATAAATAAACCAAATAGCACTCCAATGGCACTCCATGGTAGTTATAAGTGGTCACCTTGTCTATAAACCATGCTTTCCTCTTCTTTTTACCAGATATGCTGGCTAGTTCTTGCCATCTAGACATAAACTTAAGTCACTTGGGAAGAATGAATCTCAAATGAAAAATTGTCCCTGTCAGACTCTAGGCAATTCTGTGGTCTCGATTACTGATTGATGTGGGCCTGCCCAGTCCACCTTGGCCAGGACTACCCCTGAAGAGGTGGTCCCGGGTGGTATAAGAAAGCACACTGAGCAAGCCATAGAGAGCAAGCCAGTGAGCAACGTTCCTGCTCACTTCCTTCATGATAGATCATAAGCTATAAATCTTAGCCCTTTCCACTCCAGGTTGCTTCTGGTTATAGTGTTTATCACAGCAGCAGAGAAGCAAGTCGAGTATGCTAAACTCTCCCCAACCCAGCATGGCATAATGTCGGTGATGGAGAACCTTGTCTCCCATGTCTGTCATCCAGAGGCCCTAACACAGCATTGTATAATTTCAGTGATGGAGAACCTTGTCTCTCATGTCTGCCATCCAGAGGCCCTAACACAGCATTGTATAATTTCAGTGATGGAGAACTTGTCTCCCATGCGTGTCGTCCAGAGCCCCTAACACAGCATTGTATAATGTCGGAGATAGAGAGACTTGTCTCCCATGCCTGTCGTCCAGAGCCCCTAACACAGCATTGTATAATTTCAATGATGGAGAACTTGTCTCCCATGCATGTCGTCCAGAGCCCCTAACACAGCATTGTATAATGTCAGTGATGAAGAACCTTGTCTCCCATGCCTGTCTTCCTGCTGTATTTCTCTCTTCTTGCTACTCTTGGCAGAGAGGTTTATTCCATTACAAAGCAATCACGGTACTGTTCATTTCCTAACCTTAGCATCTTATTTACTTATTTCTCTCTCATCAATGTTATTTTCTTTTAGTGCCTTGCTATATAATCTTTTCATTTTTTTATTTGGTAATGACAGAATTGGGGTTAAAAATCTATCTCTCCAGACATCTGTGACATTAACTTGGTAGCATCCTCCTTCTTTATGATGTTCTGGGTAATCTGAAATAACTTTGAAGTTTTGTAAGCAATTGCAGAATGCTTCCGTTCTATTTGTTATATCCAAGTAATTGGGTTATTCTTTCTGAGTACTTGCTATAATTTTGAATTTGAGAATATTGTTTGGGTAAATAACAATTTTTTATTGGGGATCATAAAACCAAATTTACACAAGTTTTATAAATGTTCTCCACGCACCCGAAAATAATTGGTCCCAACAGGCAAGTTTGATCTCTGTGAGTGTTCATTGTCACGATGTAGACTGAATAACGGCCCCAAAGATACCTAGGTCCTGATTCTTAAAGACTTTATTCATTTATTATTACTTTATACAGAAAAAGAGACTTCTCAATTGCATTGAGAGATATGGAGGTGGGGAGGTGACTCTGAATGACACAGTCACTGGGGTCTCCTACAAGGAAGGAGGGTTAGGACTCACCATAACATGAGGCAGAGGACACCGTGCTGCAGGATGGTGGAGAAAGTGGTCACAGCTAAGTCGGTGAGGACTGCAGCACTGGGTATGGGATGACAAGGCAGAGCTCTGTACAGAGATTCCAAGGGGCCTGACTTTGTGGGGACCTGGATTCTGGCTCAGGGAAACAGAGCACAGCTTCTGATGTCCAGCCCCTGAGAAAATGCCTATGTGTTCTTTGAAGCATGAAACTTGTTATATTATGTCATAGTAGCCACATGCAACTAATACAGCCACTTAGCTTCCATCTATCATAGAATACTGAGACTCATAGGTTTTTCCCACTGATTTTGTGTATGTGTGCACGTGTGTGCGTGCATGTGTGTGCATGTATATGCATATGTGTATGAATATATTTGTATATGTGAGTTTAGGTACCAGCTTCCCATGGTACATGCGAGAAGGTCAGAGGACAACCTTGAGTATCAATCTTCACCTTCTGTCTTGTTTGAGGCAGGGCTTCTTGTCCGCTGCAGCGTCCATCACGCCTGGCAGGACACTGGGAATTCTCTTGTTTCAACCTCCCACCTCTCTGCAGGAGCACTGGAATTTTGGATGCATGCTACAGTGTCTGGTTTTATACGGATCCTGGGGATTCAAACTCGAGGCCTCATGCTTACGTGGCAAGTTCTTTACCTACTGAGCCATCCCAGAACCCACTGATAAAGTGTTTGTTCATGTCTCTAGCTGATCGTTGAAATACAAATTCATGAACACAAGGATTATGTTGATCAACACATGAAAGTGACCGACTCTCTCTTTCCACAGTTGTGTTTTGTCACCTCAGTGACTTTCGCCTCTTCTACAGAGTTCCCTGAGTCGGGGTCTGTATTGTCTGACTAGTAAAATCAGCCCCTCTTTTCTGCTCAGGGAGCTTGCCTCTCTTGCCTGTACTGTCTTAGTTTAGAACTCCTTTCATGTCTGTTTTGGATTACCACCATAAGACTTTGCTCTCACGGAGTAGGGCTTAAACCCCCACATGTGTTATCACTGCCAAGGTCTCTGACCTCCATCTCTCCCTTGTTCTGCCATGCTTTCTACTTCTGTTTCTTGCAACTTCCTTTTCCACTTCATGTGATGTACACTATGGTATTTTTTTAAAAAAAAAAAAACCTATGCCCATAAATACCTTTACTGCTTTTAAGTGTCTACTTCAATTTTTTCCTGTTTAAGTCAAGAACAAAGACATTTATTTTACTCTGTCTTGTATAAGGTTTGAAATTCTTTATACTTCAATATGTCATTGTTGCAATTACTTCTGATTTTTGTTCATTTAGTTTGCATTACTGACTTAGATCAATACCTGATCCTTGCTCTATGTAATCATTAGATTAAAAACTGTTCATATTTTTTGTTGTTGTTATTTGTGGTCATTTTCCCCTACTCATTGTTTATTTTACAGATGTTCATGCTACTGTGAGCCAGACACTGAACTGGGACCTGGTACAGGACAGTATCTAGGACCCTGTATTACTGTCCAGTTCTCCTGAACCATGGTTCTCTGTGGTCCAGTCTGAGTTCCAGCCACACTGATCTAGGCTGGTCTCTGCGAAATCCCTTTCTTGCCCTATGTTATTTAGCTTATTCTTCTTTGACGTGACGCTTGCCTTTGTCAACTTGACACAGCCTAGACTCATCTGGGAAGAGAGTCTCAGCGAGAGACTGGCACTACAACTGAGTTGTCCTGTAGGCATGTTGATGGGAGATTGCCTTGTCAAAGAAATGGCCAGGCAGAACATGGCCTTCCTCTAGCCATGGGCCACCTGGCCATGCAGAGAACAAGAAGAAGTGATAGAGGAGTCATTGCAGTCAGGGTGAGGACATTGGTTGTGGCGTCCAAGGTGACTCTTGCATGGTAGGGATGCCTGTTTTCTAGTTAGAATAGACTCAAGTACAATGGACAAAGGGTAGCCCTCCATGTTTCTCAGTCAAACCCACAGAGTCAGCCAAAACTCTAGGTCCAATCTCAGCTATTCTTTTCAAAGTCGCTAGTGGTTTTCGTGCTCAGGGGTATTTGGACAGGAAGCGGAGGAACCTGTCCAGGTCTGCATTGACCAGAAAATCTATGCTCTCTCTCTCTCATCACAAGGACCCTGGAGCCTGGATGGAGCCTCCAGGTGTGGCATCATCAGCTCGAGACCTGCACCTTCAGCCTGTGAAGCCCTCCGTGGCAAGTAGTCCCATCATGTTATCCCTTCACTGCAGGGAGCCGTTTTGAGTGGCTGCCATTACAAGATGGCATTTGGCCCCGGCCTCGCTTGATAAATAACTCCATATTGGGCAATACAGTGGAACCGTGCCTCTCGCATATGTGCTTAGGGCCAATCCCGTGGCCAGGAGCATCGGCAGGCGCGCATTGGCCAGTTGGGGCACAATTCATTTCTATAATAAAGGTTGCAGTTCTTCCACCAGAAAACAGGATGAGTAGTTGTTACTATCTAGCTGCCCACACTCCCCCTGACCAGCAGGGGAACTTCCTTGTGGTCTGTAATTGACAAGGATGTTTGTTCTCTTTCCTGCTGGTGGGTCTCCAGAGAAGCAGTTAAAGTATCAAAGGTTGCTAGGCAGACTCCCTATATAAGCAGCTGCAGCTCAGAGCTCGGGGCCCCTTACTTTCTGCTCTCCCTTCAACCAAGAGGCTCCAATAAAGCGTGATTTGAGAAGAATCCTCGTCTGGTGGCTGTTCTTTCCTGCTGGTCAGGAAGTTCGCCGCACTTCACTCCTTCTTTATCTAGTCTCGCTGTCTGACTATACTGCTGCCCACTCTTAGCATGGCCTAGCATCTCAGTATCTCATGGACACATTCAGGGAATTTTTGAATGGACTGTGTACAGCTAGTACTCGCTCTCTGGGCGCTGAGCTCACACAGTATCCTGGTGAGCCTGGAGTCCTGAAACAGTGGTACAGTGACACCCTAGGGACTTTAGCAGATGATGCTGATTGAATCAGATTCCAGGCTCTGATAGTCCTTCCAGATAATCAGTATTGTGTGTCTGTTCAGGCTGTATACAAGGTCTGTGGGAGCCCTGTGAGGCTGAAGAAAGTGAAACAGCCAGTGTCCATGAACTAAGGGAGTGAGCCTGTACCTGGCCATGGCAGAATATGGAGCCTTATTTCTGGGCACAGGACCCGGATGGAGCACTGTTGTTGCCGTTTAAACCCCAAGTGTGTTATTTCTGAGAAGAAAATAAAGTTGCCAAGCTCTGCTAAAAGTCTTGGGAATGGTGTAGCTTGCAAGCTAGGACTCTCTGCATCTGGTAGCAAAGTGAAGACCAGTGAACCAAGGACAGGTTCATCATCCATCCTACATGCATGTATCAGGAAGCTAGGCATGCAGCCAAGGATAAGATCAGACTGCTTGGTCATTCACCCACTGAGTAGGCTCCAGCAGATTCCAGGACCCATCACTGCCCCTGCTTCTTGAAGGTAAAGATAATTGGGCTCCATCATAGGACTCTGGGAGGGTTAAACAAGACAATGAGTTTAAGGCACCTGACAGAGAGAGGAGAGAGAGAGAGAGAGAGAGAGAGAGAGAGAGAGAGAGAGAGAATCTCTGTTCCCTCTTTCTAACCTGGGCTGAGCCCCTTATGCACACACACCTAACAAAGACTGATAACTTTCCCATCAATCAACTAGACCCGTGGCCACTCCAGCCCTCATTTTGAAGCCTTTGAACAGGAAACCCGAGTCAGGAGACTGTTTGAATTGGCTCATGCAAGAAACAATATTTGCTCGAGGTTGGCTCCTGTGTTATGAATTTTTAACCTCACATAAATCAAAACTGCAAAAATGGACAAAGGACAAATTTCCTGCGCCAGGACTAAAATAGAAGCCGCCTGCATCTCTCAAACAGTTCCAATTATGTTTCCATAACCAAATCACACTGAGATGAACGGCCGGATTATTTATATTTAGGGCCTGAAGTATAATGGAAAAATGAATGAAAGCAGCCTGTCTTCTCGCTGCTAAGGCAATGTGGCTTTTCTGTCTACAGAGGCAGCTCAGAGGCCAGGCTGAGCAAAGGGCACCATATGCCTGGGAGCCTCTACCTTCTGCTCTCTTATTTCCCCTCAGAGATGGTTCCTGAGGTTCCCGATACTGAGTGACTGATAGAAATCCTTCATAGGAAGGCTGGAGAGATGGTTCAGTGGTTAAGAGCACTTACTTCTCTTCCAGGGGACCCAAGTTCAGCTCCTGACACCTGTATCAGGAAGACAGTGACTGCCTGTGTCTCTGGCCCCAGGAGATCTGACATCCTCTTCTAGACCCCGCGGGCACCTGGACTCTTATATGCCCAAACTGCCACACACACACCACACATACACCACAGCACACATACACATGTCACTAAAAATAAAATAAATCTTTTAAAAAGCAAGGTTTACACTAGCAAATCTGAGACGCACAAGCACCAAACATCCATGAGGCCGAATCTTATGACCACAGACCCCCCACACACACACACCCAGCCTCCTAACAAACGTTTGCACTAACTTCATATCTTTAGCTCTGCCAAGGAGTTGAACACTTGGAAGAATATGAAAAGAACCAAGAGATTTGCATTCTTATGATCTAATAGAAGAGGAAGACATGCAAGTGTTTGCTTACTTGGAGGTGGGGAGAAACACAAACTTCAGGGCAGCAGCAGCAGCAAATATCATGAGCTTCTAGAAGCAGCCATAAGAGGAGCACTTGAGGATGAAGTTGAGGGGATGGGGGGATAGAGCTGCAGAGGGTAGGCAGGCTGATGCAGAAATAGAGTCAAGTGTGTGGTGGTCAGGAAGCTGGAAAGTAGATTGAGGTAGGCAAGCCTCTGAGGTCAAGGAAGGGGGATTTCCTGGCCTCCCAGGACACCAGGGGCTTTTAGGGATGTTTAAGAAAAGCTTTGATACACATGAGCCCTGAGATCAAGTCATCACTCGCTCACTGATTCTCACAATAAATATTTGCTGAGATCCTCACTGAAGGCTAAAGTGGCTGGTAACAAGATTGACAGGCTCTTGTCCCCGGGAACTTATGGCTTACAGGGCAACAGGAATAGACAGATAATACAGCCATGGAACATGTGAGTGTATACCAAGTGGGAGACACTCAAGTGGGCAGGCCAGTACTTAACACATGTGACAGTTTGAATGTGAGGTGTTCCTCATAGGCTCATGTGTTTGAGTGCTTGGTCTCCAGCAGGTGGCGCTGTTTGGGGAGGTTGTGGAACTGTTAAGAGGCAGAACCCTGCTGGAGGAAGTGGGCCCCTTAGGAGCAGATCTTGAGACTTTACAACCCAGGCTCACTTCCTGTTTACGGTCTGCTTCCTGGTGGCAGAGTCAATGTGACCAGCTAGCCTCTTGCTACCATACATTCCCTGCCTGCTGCCGTATCTTCTCCATCACGGTGGAATAAGCCAGAGTTAACCTGTTCTCCCTTCAGCACTCCTTGTCAGGTATTTTACCACAGAAATGAGAGGAGTAATGGATACAAGTGATGCTCATTTCTCTGATGATCCAGGTGGGAGAGTCAAAAGTGAGGCAGTGTGGAGGAGCAGACATTTAAGGTGGGAACTGACAGAACAGTTTGAGATGAAAAAGGGGTGTGTGTTGGGGGTGGGGCTACAGCATGCGTTGGGAATATTACGAATACAGAGAGACTAGGGTCCAAGGCCTCGGAGAAAACGCAGGGGCCAGTGTTTCCAAGATACCAAGGGAAGAGTGTGGCATCAAAGTGTGAGGCTGAGGGGACAGGGATCCACAGGATCAAGCAAAGCCAGTTCAGAAGCTATTACATGAGGACATGGCAAAACTTGCACCCTGCACAAGGTCGCCAGCTGTTGTGTGGAGCGGAGATCCAAGTGGACACAATGGAAACTTAACGCAATCCAAAGGAGATTCATAGGCAGCTGCACAGAGCAGTTCTGCTGACCCTGGAGCAAAAAGGCCAAGTTCAGAGTGGAACTAATAGTGCTTGATGCCCTGGGTGTTGGGGAAACAGCAGTGGAAGCACCCAGGACAGCATCATGTTCCCCTAGAAACCATTGAGCTTTGCAGGAAGTAGCACCTCTCAGAGATAGAAAGGCCTGCACTCACTTGAATACGTAGGGAGGGGGAAAAGAGGTCAGTAAACAGCATAGGGTTTGGGAACAGTGAATGCTTTTACAGACAGATCGAGCTATGATTCACAACACAAAGATATGAGAGGAGACTGGAAAGGCTCCTGTTAGTTTCTACCCTTCCTGAACACCCCAGGGAGACCTCACACAGTCACCTGACAATCCATCATGAAACTGCTCCAGAGCCATGCCTGTCTGCTCCCTGCTGTGGTGATAGCAGACTCATCCTCTGAAACTATAAACAAGACCTCAATGAAATGGTCTCTTTCCTAAGAGTTGCCTTGGCCAAGGTGTCTCTTCACAGCAATGGAACAGTAACTATGACAGGCCTGGTCACCTGTCCAGGAAAACTTACGTTTTCCAGTCTTCTGTTACTACAGATAAGGTTGTAGCAAATTGTCTTTCTTATAAATTATCTTTTCCCCCAGCAACATGTACTTTTAAGTCCTTGCCACACTGAAGGCCTTAATGGAAGTTTATCAGAAAACAAAAGCATTACTATGCTTTCTGCACTTGTCTCCCTATCACCCCCAACATTCATATGTTGGCATCCTCACCTCCAAAGTGATGCCTGAGGGTACAAGATCACGAGAGCAGAGTATTCATGAGCGGGATCTGTACCCTAAAGGGAGCTCTCCCATCAACCCCTCTCATGTACGTTTCCAGCTCCATCCTGTCACCTATGAACTAGGAAGCAGATCCTCAATTGTCACCGAATGGGCCTTTCCTGATCTGGAACTTTTTCCCCTCCACAGCTACAGGAACCAACGTTCTTTTGTCTGTAGCTAATCGGTCTGTGGGGTTGTGCTACAGCCCACTGTGATGTCAGGTTTAGAGTCACTGACAGTCATCTGGGGCTAAGGGACTTCTGAGAGACAATGTATGACATAGAATCTGTTGGGATGGGATGGAGGGCGCTCTGAAGAGAAACAACAGGGCACAGGACAGCACAGGGCCATCGCAGGGCTGGCAAGAGCTCTGCTTTACAAAGGCCAGGCCTCTAACAAGAGGCCAATCCAACAGGAACCTGCAGGTTAGTGAGGCCATGAACCACAGAGACAGATGGAGAAAGAGGAGGACACAGCAGAGAGCTTGTCCTTAGAAGAGCTGGGAGGCAGGTCCCTGCAGCACAGCATGGGAGCAAGGGGCAGAGATGCAGACAGGGCCAGATCCCAAGGCCTGTCCCAAGTGTAGTGTGGCATGCTAAGACCAGATTGCAGTAGGACTGTCCCCATGCCCAAGCACAGCCTAGAGCAGGCCATCCCAGCTCCTTCATGCCTTTGAGACCTGGAGTCTGTCCCTGCCATTTATGGCCCAGCTGCTCAGCACAGGATGGAGTACATGCCTCCAAGGACCCCTGAACAGGTCACCCGGGGAACATTCTAGTTGCAGCGACCACACAGGCCTTGAGCCCAGTCCCTCACTGTCCACTGTGCCTCCCTCTCCCGCTTTGAACTACAGCTTCTGGAGTAGCTACCTTGGCTTGAGCCTCACATTCCTTTAGGTGATTCATTAACCACCAACTCCCCAGCCTCATCCTGTACACCCGGCCCCACCCTAGTAGCCATACAAGTCTTTCTGTGGCCCCCACCCACTCAAGGTACCACAATTCATGCCTGCAGCTCAGGGAAGACATTGTAGACACTTCGTAGGAGGGGCTTCATTGGAAAGAAAGAGTTAGCTGAGGAGAAAAGTTCGCATAAATGAAAAAGTAATGGTCTGGGCCCGCTTCGCTATTTAAAGGGAAGAGGGTCTCATCAGTGTCTAGGACATACATGCACTATGTGCTGACTGCTCACGCATGTTATCTGCAGAGCCAGCTAAGGACAGTCATTTTCATCATCTTGACCACCATTCCAGACTGTCATTTTGAGCAGCTGTAATGAAATACTACAAGCTGGTTGCTTGTAAACAGTTTATTTCCTGCAGTCCTGGAGGCTGGAAGGGTGTGAAGGAGATATCGCCAGAGTTGGAGTCGGATTCACAGGGGAGGCTTCTGGCTCACAGTGTGTTCAGACGACTCAAGATGGAAGCTCCAGTCTCCTCAGAGCTAGGCCACTTCCCCAATGCATGACCTTGTCATGGTACAAGCTCCTCAGGTGATTTTGGGGTTGCCACCTGGGGTGAGGCTAACCAGCACTAGGAAAGGGTGGCTTTGTTCTCCCGCTCACTGGTTCCAACCACTCAACAGAGACTCAGCTGTATCCAGACCCAGTTGGGAGGAAGGAGTGCAGGAGGCAGGGAGGAGGGATGACAGACAGCTGTCAGCTTGGGGAGAGCGTCCTGTGTGAAGAATGTGTGAAGAGGTGGGAGAAACCGATTTTCTCCAGGCCTTGGGTGCCAAGGCCTGAGGGAGAGAGGCCCGTGTTTGTTCAGCTTCCTCTCTCTGTGGGTGGTGGGGGCAGCTGCACCCCTGAGGCCTGCATGTGGGTGGTTCCTGGCTTCAGGAGGAAAAGTTGTCCCACCAGAAAGGGAGGAGGGGAGGTAGAAAAACAGAAGCTGAGAGAGAGGCAGGGGTAGAAGGCGGGGGCGGGGCGGTGTGGCAGGGTGGGGAGGCGGGAGGAGGCAAGGTTGTCTCCATGACCTGAGAGCACCAGGTCCTCTCTGTTCTGTTCCTGCAGGCGCTGTCCAAGATACTTCCAGAATAGTCTCTTGCCGTCTCCACTGCCCTGCCTACCCAGCCTTGACCGGGGGCGGAAGAAGTACCTGAGCATCCTGTGGGAACAGGTATAGCAAATGATGGAACCGGAGAGGCAGCTCAGTCAACACAGTACTTGCCAGGAAACCACAAGGACTTGAGTTTGATTCCCAGAAACTATGCAAAAAAAGCCAGGTGTGGTGGTGCGTGTTTGTAATACCAACACTGGGGAGGAGAAGACAGGAGGCTGGCTGGACCCCGCTGCCCCCTCACCCAGTCTCCGCGGTAAGTCTACAGGTCAGTGAAAGACACTTGTCTCAGAAAAGGTGGGTGGCGCTGAGGCTGTTCTCTGGCACACTCGCACGCATGCACACACATACAGACACACACACACGCATGCACGCGCGCGAGCACACACACACACACACACACACACACGCACGCACAATGCTGCCCTCTATTTGCCCCAGCTAAGGAGGTCTGCTAAGTAGAGCATCGCCTGTCAATTCACACAATGTCATGGACGACTAGATGAGTGTCTTTGGGAAGTCTGACCCTAAAATAAATTCTATTCAATAAATGTGAGTCAAAAGAATAGTAAGAAGAAAGGGATTTATGTTTGCGTCTCTTTCCTAAAGTTGCTATTTTATTTCTATTATTATTTTATGGTAGTTCTTTGAGGATTTACACATGTTTACGGCGTGTTCAGTGTACCATCTCCCCCCACACCCCGTCCCTATCAACCTCCCTCCTCCCTCCATGTCACTTTCCCAGATTCGTCACTTTGGGGTTTATTGTGAGACTCATTCGTCTACCAGAGTCATCTTTGTGGCTGTGGCACTGGGACTCTCTGGAGCCTGGTGGAGTTGCCAGGAGGAACACAATGGAAGGCAACAACCTCCTGCCCATGATTTTATCCCTGGGAAATAGTTCAGCAGTGAGAGGAGGGGAACCCGGCCATCCCCTACACACACACACACACACACACACACACACCATGCTGCTGATGGGCCCATTCTTATGCAGACCCAGAGCAAACATCTGGACTTGTCCATGATTGCGATGACCGGGCCTCACACAGAAGATGGCATCTCTCCCCCATCTGCCCCTCTTCTGCCTCTGACAGTCCCCTCCCACAGCATCACGTCTGTCTCCACAGCTTTGATGGAAGCTGTAGGCTCTGTTTCCATAAGTGTGATCTAATACAACTTTGATCCGTCTTCAAGAGAAACCAGGCTGCTTTTTTTTTGAGAGAAGAACATTCTGCTAAGAATCCAACTTCTGAAGGAGGAAACAGCTTCCCGCTTAGCCCCAAATGGCTTTGGCCATGATTAGATTTCAGTGTGAAAAACTGGGGCAGCCTATTCAAGGCTGGAAGATGAGGAGAATAGGACTCACGAGGACCTGGGTAACTATAGGTAAGTCAGCAAACACCCCTGAGCCCTACATCCCCATATGGAACTAGAGGAATAAAGAGAATGTGACCTCCTGATGCTAACCCACACAGATCCCCCACTCCAAAGGTCTCAGCACACTGGGGACCTGAGGACATGACAGAGCAGTGTCAGCCCTGTTTCCACACCCCATCCGTATGTCATCTTGGCTCTGTGGGGTGTTATATATGACCCTGTCTCTAGTGAAGTGACACCACTCTCACCATGGCTTCCCTGCCTTCCTCTTCGCCTTCTCTGTATTAACTCTGAGGATCAAGGCAGTAAGTGGCAAATGATAAAACAACAACCAAGCTGCTTTGCTAGTTGTTGGTTGCAAGCTCCAGCGGCCAAGGGCTGGGATAGTCTACTGTGGTTTGAATATGGAACGTTCCTCATAGGCTTAAGTATTTGAACACTCCATCCCTACCTGGCGACACTGTCTGGGGAGGTTGTGAAGTCATTAGGAACCGGGGCCTCAATAAAGGAAGTGAGTTACTGGAGGCGGGCCTTGAGTTTCATGTCACCTGCTCTGCCACCACACCATCCCTGCCTGCTACTATGCTGTCCCTCCATGATGGACTGTGTCCCTCTGGAACTGTGAGCCAAATGACCCCTTGCACCCTAAGTTGCTTTGGTCAGAGTGTTTTAGCACAGAAATGAGAAAGGGGCTATGATACGGCTGTACTCCACACACTGAGCAAACACTGCACAAACTGCTCATGTTTGCATATGCATGTGAGTGAATCCCAGAGGGCCATGCAGCTGGACAGCAGCACACAGCCCATTCTCCCCTGTGTCCGTGGGCTCTGTTGATAAGAAATAATTCAGGGCTCCCTCAAAAGCCCCCATTCTGTTGGCTCCAACAGACAACTGAAGACAGACAAGCTCTTTAGGAATTTAAAAAAAAAGGTGTATGTAAGAAGTACTTGTTTTTCTGGTCTTTCATTTTGTTGTGTTTGCTGACAAATCCAACTGTCTAAACGTGTCAAGAACTTGAGTTTTCTAGGGGACTTGACTCTTTGGTTCATCCTGTCCATGCTCACCATGAGAGTGTTTCCTCTGTCTCCACCGGTGGATCTGTTTCCAAGAGTGTGTGGACATATTCGCCCAACTTTAAATAGTTACTGTGCTCTTCCTACAGCTGATGGGACAGCCCTCACACACATTCTCATCCTTACACTTGTCACTTACTGTAACCTAGTCACGGTGTTCGGTAGTCGGCATGAAAGGGTGCCGCAGACATCACTGGGACCCTATGGGGGATGAAGGTAGGTTCCCAAACGCAGCTTGAGCAAAGAAAGGCAGGTAAATGGAGAAGAGCAAAGACGAAGAGGAAGAGGATGGGAGGAGAAGGGCGAGAAAAGAGATGGGGAGGAGGGAATGGAACGGGCAGAGAAAGGGAAAGAGGAGGAAAAGAAGGAGAAAGACAAGATGGAAGGAGAGGAGGGTGGGGAAGAAAGGAGGAGGAAGGAATTGGGGGAAAGGGGAGAGAAGGGAAGAGTAAGAGAGGAAGGTGAGGAAATAATTAGCATATCTGTGAGCTCATGTACTCATCTTTTTTTGCAAAGCAGACATTCAAAGCTCCTATCTTCACAGTTACGACATATATATATACATTGTACCATTTTCAACTACAGCCACTCTGCTTTGCAGATCTCAGAAGAGTAATTCCTCCCATTTAGTGGGATCTCTGTACCCTTGGACTAAGATTTTACCGTACCCACCCTCTCCCCAACCTGGGCGACTGCCCTCCCGCTCTCTGCTCTGCTGAGGTCAGCTGTTTTAGATTCTGCACAGCAGTGAGCGCAGGCAGTGTTTGTCCTGTCTTGTTTTTCCAGTGCTCTCCACCTGTGTTGTCGCCAATGTCTGGATTATGTTCCTTTTGTGGCCACAGAGCATCTCACCCATTCTGTGTATCGCCACATCTTCCTCATGCACCCACCCTTCAGTGAGCGCTTAGGTTGCTTCCATAGCTTGCTGCTGTGACTGACCCTGTAGTGGACATAGAATGTATGTGCTCCACATCGTGTTTCAGTCCTGATGCAGATATGTCCAAGCTGGAGTTGTACAGGCTTGGAATCAGGCTGTGTGTCCATGCGTATGCACATATGTGTGCTTTAGGTATATATGAACACATGCCCGTGTATTTTTATATATCCTGTGACTGTAATGTTGTAGCAAGCACAATTTTGTGCTCCTCTGTCCCTTAAAAATATAACCTGAATATTCGTGTGTGTTAAATCTTTAATCTGCTGTCGCTATGCCCAGGTATCCGTATGCTGTGACTCATTCCTCCTTACTAGGCTTTTGAGAACTTTGCATATATTTCCATTTTAAGTAACCTGCCAGGAATGTCCTTCCAGATCAACCTTTGTTATTCGCCCTGGAATGAAGTTATTGGGTCAGAGGGCATTTACATTTTAAGCCATGAGTGCGCTTAGAGTGAAAAACTTAAGCACAGCAGAAAATTTCCAAATGAAGCAAATCTAATTGTCTCTTAGGGGCTGGGAAATGCACCCCAGGGGGGACCACAGAAGGGAGCTGTGTCTACTGCACTTATTCATCTGCACTTATTCATGCACCTTACAAATGTTACCTTCAAAAAGGGCCTGAGCAGCTTAGCTACCCCCTCCCCGCTACACACCCACCCACACCCACACCACCCTCCATTCTTCCTCCACTAACTGGAACGACTCTTGGGCTCAGCAGTGCCCGGCAATGACAGCCATCAGCAGATCCAGAGGGACTGCCCAACCTCCAGACAGCACACAGCTGACCACAGGTCTGTGGACTTCTGGGATTTTGCCCAGGAGGCATTCAACTGCAAAAAATGCCACAACTCTCACCACTAGCTTCTAGAAAGAAAGAAAAATAAAAGGTAAATCTCTTCCTAAACTCAGAGAAAGATTTTGTTCCATAAAAGAGATGCAGAACCATCATCTGGAATGCTGACCTGTGGCATTTTGTTCTAGGGACGTTCTTTCTCAACAGCTGCCTTCTCCTTGACATGGTTCAACCGGTTACTACGCAATTTCTAAACTTGGGTATCAGCCTTACTGTGCCCACCAAGGACTCAAGAAGAATTTTTATATCATATTGAAAATGTCAAGGTCTGGGGAAAAGGCTCGGTGGTTGAGGCATTGGCCATGCGAGACTGAGGCCTGGAGTTCCGATGCCCAGCACCATATACACACTGTGTGGTTGTGGTAACTAGCTTGTGATCCCAGGAGCAAGAAGACAGACAGAAAACATTTGCCCATTCCGAGCAAACTGGCTAGCTTCAGGTTCATATGGGAGGTCATGTCTGAATATTTAAGGTGGAAAGTAATTGAGAAAGGCATTGGTCATCACCTCTAGCCTCTACACACACATACACACAAACGTGAGCATGCATACATGAAGACACATAGACACACATGCCCACACTACAC
>JABTXL010021416.1:3791469-3811549 GCA_025134845.1 Neodon shergylaensis | reverse complement strand
CTCTCTCTCTCTCTCTCTCTCTCTCTCTCTCTCTCTCTCTCTCTCTCATATGCTCGCAGTTTGCAGCTAGGAAACAGCTCATCACCACTGCCCCAAAGCAGCTGAGTATGGCTGAAAATCTGGAGCAGGGCTGTGACGCTGAGAAGTGGCTCTCCCGCCTTCATCCTTCACAAGCCGGCTCTTCCGATGCCCTGGGCAGCCCCCCAGAGCCCCAAAGAGCCTCTTCCTTCTCCCAGCAGTTCCTCAAAGGGCAGTCCTCACATCCCTAGGGGTTCCGGAGACCACGAATGACGTCATTCGGCTTCCCTTTCTACTGTGTGAGAGCTTGTCAGATGTTGCCAAAGTGAGAGTGGGAAATTTCCCAGAAACACAGGCAGCAGAAGCAACCATTCTGTCCATCCCCAGCAGATATTCACAAGTGGACCAGGAAGGCAACCAGCATCACCAAGAAGATCCTTGACATCAGGGCGCCATCAGGTCACGCACAGAGCACAGCTTCCCAGTGTTCTCTGCGGCACAATGAGACAGGTTAAAGCACTGTAGGCCAGCTGGAATTTCACACTGGCTCAAGAAAAGCAATTGCACGAATCGTTTTAAACCACAAGCTAAATGGCCTCTTTTTTTCCTTCTCTTCTTTTATTTTTTCTTTTTCCACAGAAGAGTGTTATTACTTGAAAGAACTGGCATGACCACTTGACTTGACAAGTGTCCTTGAAGTGTGCCTTGAGTCCTTCTTCTCAAGGGAAAACTCCCAAGTCTGTGTTGACCGTGACGAGATTTCAGTTAATACACAAGATGGAATTTCAGGAGACTTGAATCTGTCACCCTGAGTAGGTCAGTCTGATCTGTCCATGGCTGGCGATGATCTGAGTGAGTATGGCTTCCGATACCATGTGATGAGATGAGTCCACACTGGGCAAGAGTTCTTTAAGTCAGTGCCTGATACTGTCTGCCAGGCCAGTGTATGACATAAGATCAGGCATGGACTGTGTTTTATTCAAAGCATTATAAAAAAATTTTTTTTAATTATTTTTATTTTATGTTTTGCCTGCATGTATGTCTGTGTCAGGATGTCAGATACTGGAGTGACAGACAGGTGTGATCTGCCATGAGGATGCTGGGAATTGAGTTTAGGTCTTCTGGAAGAACAGTCAGTGCTCTTAACTACTGAGCCATCTCTCCAGCCCGAGTCATGTGTCTTAATATAATGAAACAAAACACCCATTGCTCTGGCTTTAGAGTCCACATTACATCCAGTCTCTAGTGCTGAGTTTCTCTACACTGACGAAAGCCATTGTTATGTGCAAAGCATGTATGTGCTCCCCTCCCTCCTCCAAGACACACTTGAGGACTGCTGTTTTCATCACACACGTTGGTCAAAACAATATATCAGAATGGATTGGATGCAGAAACAGAAACAAGAACCCAATTGCCTTTTTTTTATGAAGCCAGACGTCAAAAAGATTTTTTAAAAAAATGTAATGACACCCTAGTCACCAAATTTTCATGAAAACGTTATTTAGGCTGACAGGAAACAGGCTTATGACTATTTCAAAGAAGCGAATTAGTAGATGTAAAAGATTCTCCGTTTCTGACATGACCAGTATCCTTATATAAAACCCATGTTAACAACCCTGGAGTCAATGGTTTTCGTTGATGTGAAGGGAGCCTGAAACTATAAGGCTCGAGGATCGCTGTTTCCTTTCCGTTGCTGGGATAAAACACTCAAAGCAAAAGCAGCATGGGAGTGGAAAGGGCTGACTTCAGTTTACGCGTTACCATCCATCAATGCGGGAAGTCAGGGCGGGCATTCAACCAGGCACTTACTGGGAGGCCTGCCTGCTATTCCACGCTGCTTTGTCTATGACCCAGGAACTCACGTACAGCCAGGTCAGTGCAGCAGAAACCACGGGGAAACACTGCTCACTGGCTCATGAGGGCTCTTACTCAGCTTGCTTTCTTCTATAGCCCAGGTCCACCTGCCCGGGGAATGGGACCGCCCAGGGTGGACTGGAGCCCCCTATGACAATTAACAACCAAGACAGTCTTGCACAGACAAGCCACAGGCCAATCTGACCTTGGGAATTCCTCAGGTGAGATCATCCTCTGACATGACATCTGTGTTGTGACAAGCTGACCATTTGAGCTCACCAGGATTCTGCTGAAGAACATTCATCAAAACTGAACCTATACCAGGCTATACATGAGCAAGTCTTGACACATTTTAGTTTTAAAGTCATTCAGAATATGTTCCCATATCACAGTGGAAATAACTTCAAAATAAAATTGTATTGATGCGTATTGTGTGGCTGTCTGTGAGTGTGTGCCACATCTTGGGGAGGAGGTACTGGTGGAGGCCAGAAGGGGGTGTCCGAGCCCCCAGAACAGGAACTACAGGCAGTTGTCAGAAGCCTAGTGTGGTTGCTGGGGAACGAACTCAGATCCTCTGGAAGAACAGTGAGTTCCCCACTGTGGAACCATCTCTACAGTCCCCAAATCAAACTGTAAAAACTGTGACAGCCCCAGTGGTTGAAAATGAACCCTTTTTACTTTTGAAGACCTTCTGTGCCAAGGAGAAATGCCGGCTCAATGCAGTTGATAGAAGGAACTTGCAGTGGAGATGCAGCCAGACAAGCTTCCTAGTGTCTAAATAAAAGCATACTTAGAGGGAGGTTTGTTGTGCTAAATTTTTAAATGAGAGACAAAAATAATAAAGCATAAGCAAACCACAAAGAACAAGACCCTCGAAAGGAAGTCAGCACCAAAGAAAATGGGAGAATGATGAAGAGAATGATGCAGCGAATGATGCAGGCAGAACACAGGTTTACAATGCAAGCATCCAATGGAGAGGGAAGCCTTAAAAAAAAAAAAAAAGCTGGTGCTTTGAAAAAAACTGATTAAAATTAGTAAGTCCATAAAACTTTCCCGAAGAAAAATGGAGAAGACACAAATGACAGATAAAGAGAATGACATAAATTGTAATATAATATGAAGGAAATGATCTACAGATTTTAGAAAAATCACAACTTCTCAAAGCCTCAAAGAAAGAAATTGGAAAATCAGTGTATTTTTATGCCTATTAAAGACATTTAATCTCAGTGTCAAACATTCCCATAAGTCCAGGCCCAAAGTGGCCCACATGCCCTAAGGGAGGCTAACTCTCCTTAAACTTCATTTTCGTGCGATGTAACCATCTTTCTAATTCACTCCACCAGACAGCGTAACTTTATGGGAAGCTGACAAGGGCTGTACAAGAAAGAAAAATTGCCAGCCAGTTTCTTTCATGAATGCAAATGAAAAATCCTGAACAAAACGCTAGCAAATTGAATTCCATCATGCATAAATAGAATAATACATTACGACCAAATCAAGTCTAGTTCAGCACTCTGAGATTGGCTTACCATTTAAAAATCAATGAATGGGACCAGAGAGATGGTTCAGCGGGAGAAAAGCACCTGCCGCCAAGACTGACGACCTGAGTTTGATCTTCGGGCCTAACGTGATAGGAGAAGAGAATTGATTCCTGCAATTTTCCCTGACCTTTGCATGCATGCCGTGTCTCTCAGGCTCAAATATGAATTTGAAACAGGCAGGCACCGCTCTCAGCCTCCACCTCAGAAGAGCAGGGATCCATAACTGACCAGTGTGGAGAGTTAAAAACCCCAGGAGAGGGGCTTCAAGATACCCACCTACCATCACGACCTCCTCGCGGGTCCAGACAAGTGGGCGTGTCTTCTGTGGGGCCACTGGGGTGCAGCTGACTACTTTATAGCCTCCATCAGATTGTCTGGAACTGCTACTGTTCTATTCACATTTATGACCCTAACTTCCAAGTTTCTTATTTTGTTCCCCAGTTAGTCTGTATCACTTAAGATGTTTCTCTGGTCTCTAGGCCTTCTCCTAGGGCACTAATTTGTGCCTAAGTCAAGGACATCATCTCTCTGCCCTAGGTAAGGAAACCAGGCCTCGTAGATACAACAGGGCTGACTCACAGATAAACTTACATGGTATCATGCACAGAGCCTGCATAGGCAGGTCCAAACCAGACGGGGTCCCGGTACTGAAAGGGTAAGGAGACACAAGCCTCCATCCCTAATCCATAAGCCACCTCCAGCTGATAAACACTAGCAAAGGAAAAATTAGTTTTTGTAGGCTGAGCCTGCTTGTTCATTTCCTGGCTGCTCCGACCCGAAATAATCAAACAGAAACTCTATGAATTACAATACTGTTTGGCCTATTAGCTTATGTGCATTTCTAGCTAGCCCTTATATCTTAAATGAACCCATTTCTATTACTTTGTATTTTACCATGAGGCTTGTGGTTTACCAGCAAGGTCCAGGGCAGACATATGTTTCCTCCTATGGCTACATGGTATCTTTCTTGACTCCACTTACTCTCTCTATATATCTTTTCCAGCCTGGCTATATTCTGTTAAGCCATTGGCCGAAAGCAGCTTCTTTATTAACCAATGGCAATAAAACATTCACAGCCTACAGAGGGGAACCCCACATCAAGTTTTCTTCAAAAGTATCTGTCCATGGGGTATACAAACCACACTGAAGGGCAGGTCCTGTTCCCAGCAGTAGATGGCTGGCACAAACTCAGCTATTTTTGGAGACTGCTTTCATTTTTTGTTGTGTTTGTTTTGGTTTTTGTCTTATATTGCTTTGTCTGGACATTTTTTTAACCTTACACTTCTTTTGCTTACATATTATAGTTTCAGATTTTTGAGGGGGATTTTGGAACTTCAGTGTGAGCTAAAGAGTGTCTCTCTACATCTGTTTGTGTTTCTTTTCTTTGGCTTTGGCTCTTTTTTTTTGGAGTGGTTGTTTATTTTAACTCCATTCTCATTTGTTTGTTTTTATTTAATTTCGTTCTGAGATGCCTATTTATTTTCTAATGAGAAAGGAATAAAGGGTATGGATTTTGGTGGGGAGGGAACTGGGGAGGATCTGGGAGAGGTTGGAGGAAGGTAAACTGTGATCCAAATGGATTGTATTAAAATATGTTTTCAATAAAATAGAAAAAAATCAATATTTATTGAGAATATCAATTGCATTTTCTACATTTTCTCTGAGCTGGGTATAGACACTTTTGACTTCTTTTCTTATGGGCAGTAAAGTTGGAGAATAGCTGAGACATGGCCATAGAGACCAGGCTATAAATCTCTCTTTATAGGCATCAGTAGCTGGGTGACAGTATGACCACTGACCTTGAAGATGGGTCTAGAGCACAAGAGTTCAGCCTTCTAAATTCCTAAACCGTTGGTACAACAATGCCCTGGGCACACAAGGGACAGTGGCTTGGCAGGACCCCCTTCAGTTTCGGGAAGTTCTCCTTCTGGGTAGAATGCCTCCCTTCCAGCCAGTTGATGACTTCATTGATCTTGTCCTGGAGTTTCCCACCTTCCATGGTGTCCTGCTTACCAAAACTGCAGGAGCGAAGGCATTGTTGAAAGGCAGCTGCTCTCCACATGTCTCCTCTCCAGCCTCAGGTCTTGCAGCTTCCTGAGCCCTGAGCCCAGTGTCTTCCTCTTTCAAAGACATGCTTTGTCCTCCATAGCCACAGGCTTGCTCTCTTGAGAGGCTATGTAAGAATCAGTGTGGTCTGAAGACACCGTCATCTTGCTGTTGGCTTTGCTGTCGTACTTCACATCAATGTCAGAAAGGTCATGACCCCAGGCAGCATCCCATTCGTCACTTTCCTCCACTCTCATGGACCTGAGTGTTTGTGCTCTGTAAGAACCAGCCAAAGTGTGCCTTGCTGCTTGGCCCACCAGACCAGGAAGTATCAACTCTAACAGAGACTTCACTTGCAGGAAACATAACTTCCAGGAGGAAAACCCCAGCTATTCCAAGATCTGCCCCAGATAAAGCGGTCATCTAGACAGGTTCACACGAAGTAGCAGCTTCTCCTGCCATTGAAGGATAGCTACATGGCCTTATCCACGAAGAGCACCTCATCAAAAAACTGTCTGTCACCCAGCTTGCCATTTTGACAGGATAGTCAGAGGGCCTGTGGAGAAGAAAATGTTCAGCTCTCCAACTCATGGATGCCTGCACAGAATTCCAAGCCCTTCACGGAAGACTCAGTCTTACTCATGGGGTGACTGCTGTACAGATATGGTGGCAATAGACGGCCTTCCTGTCCTTCTTACACTTGAGCTTAGTGATGACGCCATTCAGTTCGTCACTCTCGATTTTCAGGTGGAGACTTGGCTGAAAATAATCTGTCTTCTGAAGGATGAATAGATACCTCGAAAAACTATTTCTGCCATCAAAGATCAGGGTGACTCTTTTAACATTGACCTTCTTACCCAAGATGTGAAGAAGCTGAAGCAGGGACGCTGGTTCACTCCCATGGTTCCTGTGAAGAGCAATGTTAGCTAGAATAGAGATGATAAAATAGAACCAATCTCCCAAAGGAAGCTTCTGCAACCTCATTCCCCCATGTGAGAAATGTGGAGGAGCCCTCAAAGTGGGTGCATTTGCCCTAACTCCCCACCACCACCCTTCTGAGTTTGGTGCACCACCCCCAGGTAAGTCCAATTATCCAAGTGTATCTTTGATGCTGGGATGGTTTTCATACGTTCCAAGCATGCTTTGGTTGTCTGAACCATCATTGGTCATGCAAACAGCTGCTCCGTGTTGGAGAGGACTACATAGTTTGGAGTGGTCCATTTTAGTGTTGATCTGGAGCTCTTGTTCCCCTTCTTGAAGTCACCTATGTAATGATACAGCATTCAGGATCCACAGGACCTCAGAGGCAGCTAGTTCAGTCAATAGTGCCTGACCAGGAGAGCGGAAGACTCCAAGAGGACAGGGTGAGTAGATGGCAAATCTCAAACAATAGCATCTCTGCTGTCAAAACAGATTTTATTTTTAAGCTAGCATGCAAAGAGCAGGTTTTATTAGGGCATTTCTACACACACGCGCACACGCGCACACACACACACACGACTCTATCATCCATTCCCCTCTTCCCCTACTCCTCCCATGCTGGTTCCCTTCTTCCTACCAAGAGCAAACCCTTTCAGCTTTCAGATCATATGCATTTTATTATACATTCTGGATTTTCCCTTCCTCCCTGCTCCCTTCAGAGATATACTCCCTTCTCACTGGCTCCTTACACCACACACACACACACACATACACACACATGTGCATGCTCATGTATTCATGTACATATGCACGTGAGCACACACACTTAATTCTAAATCTAGAGTCTGCATACGAGAAAAACATGTGATCCTTATGTTTTCATAAGAAACCTGACTTGTTTCATGTGACATAATGATTCCTAGCTTCGTTCATTTCCCTACAAATGCCGTGACTTCATGTTTCTTTGTTGCTGAATAAAATCCCACTGTGCACAAATGCATTTGCTTTATCCCTTCATCTGCGGATGGGCATCAAGCGATTTCGTACCTTGGCTATGGTGAATAGTTCAGTCATAAACACGGATGTGTAAGGCATCCCTTTACAGAGACTTAGCATCCTTTAGGCACATACTCAGAGAGGTGTCGCTGAATTGTGCGACGGTTCTGCTTTTATTTTTGAGGATGTCCAAGCCAACCTTCATATCAGCTGCAACCATTTGCACTCCCATCACCAGTGAATCACGGTTCCTTTCCCGTATCCTTGCCAGCCTTTGCTCTCATTTCTTTTCTCGATGGCAGCAAGTCTGGGTGAGATGGGACCTCAGAGAAGCTTCCATTTGCATTTCCCAGGCGCTAAGGATGTCGAATACTTCCTCAAATATTTATTAGCCACTTGTATTTCTTCCCGGAAAAGCCAACTGCTCATTGGCCTGTGTATTAACTGGATGATTTGGGGCTTAGGTTTTCAATTTTTGAAATACCTGTGATTAAACCCTGTTCAGTGTGCTTTTGGCAAAGATTCTTTTCCCATTCTGTAGCTTCTTTCTTCATGCTGATGACTGTTCCTTTTGCTGGACAGAAACTTTTTCAGTTCCTGTAATATCCTCGTCAACTTTTGGTATTTTCTGAGCTATTTGAGTCTTTTCCAGAAAGTTCTTACTATATCTATATCCGTGAAGTATTTCCTCAATGGTTTCCTGGGGATACGTTCAATGTTTCACACCTTACATTGAGGTCTTCAATCCATTTGGGATTATTTTATGCAGAGCGAGAGGTGCAGATCTAGCCTCATTCTTTTGCATGAGGAAACCCAGGTTTCCAGCAATGCTTATAAAAGATGCTTTCTATTTTTTTTTACAATATATATTTTTGACACCTTTCAAAAATCAGGTGGTTATAGCTGTGTACTTTCATTCCTGGCTTTTTTTTTTCTTGGTCTGTGGTTCCATGTATCTGACTTTGTGCTAGTACCATGCTGTCTTTGTTACTATGGTACTGGGTATACTTTGAGGTCAGGATCACTCTAGTTATTCAGGGTCTTTCATAATTCCATATGAATTTTAGCAATTTTTTTCTATTTCTATAAAGAATATGTCTGAGGGAAAAATTGATTTTTGGCAAGGCAAACTGATTCGTTTTCTAAACTAGGTGTCTCACTCTGAATTTAACAGTATTGACATTTTATTTATTTTTTCATATCATTTCTGTATGATATGCACAGATGTGTGCATGCCACAGCATGCATGTGTAGGTCAGGGACAACCTGAAATGTTGGTCCTTGCCTTCTACCTTGCTTGAAGCAGGGGCTCTTTCTGCTTGCTGCCCTAGGACCTCCCAACACGCCACAGCAGGATTAGCATTACATCCCACGCCATTGCACCCAGATTTTACATGGCTTTCAGGGACCTAAATGCATTGTCTCAGTTTTGAGTGGCAAGTGCTTTTATCCACTGAGCTTTTATCTCCCTGACACAGCCTTTAACTCTTTGAAATTGTCTTTCCTCTCAGTTTTTCCAGTATCCATAAACAAATTACTCACACTGCCAAAGCTAGAAATATGCTGTATAGTTACAAAGCTTTGCTCATGACCTTCTCTGAAATGCTTTCTTTCTGTCTGTCATCCATGTTGACAAAATAGTCCCCAAATTTCTTTGTTGCTTTACTTTCTAGTTTCTTTTATAATCATGTCCCACTATTATGCTTAAATTTAGAAAATAAAATTAATGACCCTTTATGGGAATGACATCTCACTTGAAACAAAAGGCATCTTAAAAGGAAGACCCACTGTGTGTCAAGTTCTCAGCCAAGGCTGAGGCTGCAGGGAAACTTCTCAGCGTCTGGTTTTGCTTGCTCAGGAGGAAGATGTGGCTTCAAGGAAGAGCATTTCACCCTTAAAAAGCTCTACAGAGTACCTGATTGACTATGCTTCATTTCCAGTGAATTCCAGAGCTATGCAATGTATCTTCATGAACTGAACCTCCAGCCCTTCTCTGTTTCCCATAGCAACATTTATGACACATTATGGTGAATATTGGGAAGGTTTTCACAGAAGAGTAAACTATTGAGGGTAGGAACTAAGGCAGCAAGAGAGTGAGGAGGAAGGAGTGTGGGGTTGGCAAAGTAGAAGTCTGGCCAAGTGAAAACAACATATGAATTAAGGTTGCTGCCCCTTTCTTGGAGTTACATGAACAGGGTTCTAATTCTGGCTTTTGGTATCTCACTATGGGCCAAGTACTTATACTTTCTGAGGCTGAGTTTTCTTATCAATAAGGTAACGGTGATGGTGGTGGTGATATGTGTAGTGTTGACAGTGGAGTTGTTGATGGTAATGGTGGTGACAGTGATGGTGATGGTGGTGATGAAGGTGATGGCAATAAAGACAATGGTGGTGGTGATGGTGATGGCAATATTGATGACCAGGGTAGTAACGGTGATGATGATGCTAATGACGCATCATGACCATGACTTCTGGTAACAGTAGTATCTATTTCATAGACTTGTTTGTGAAACTTCCATGAGAAAATACATGAAACAAGGATCTTTGGCCCAAAGATGCATGGTGGTCACCTCTTGTTGAAGGGCGATAATTTTGGGTTTTAAATGATGAATGGCTAGTAAAGGAAGAGGATGAAAGAGAAGGATGTAGGCTGAGCAGAGGGCCTGCCAAAAGAAGCAGACATCTGAGACACCATCTAGCTCCAGATATTAAACTGGGGTACTGGAACGGAGCTCTCGAGTTACCCTCAGCACAATTTTTAATTCATTTGTCTCTTAATTTCTGTAGATTACTTATTGCACATTTACTCATTCATTTTGACATCGTTTAATGGCAACCACTCTCGACACAGGACTCAGAGCCAAGGACATAAAGCTAAAAGGGCATTTTTTTACATGTTGTTTAAGGACGTCAATCACTTTCATAAAGTCCATTTTTTCTACTTCTTCTTGATTAAGGTATTCATGTCCTCCTGTTGTGAGGTCGCTGGGTTCTGGTGGTTTCATGTTGATTTTCAGATTGTTGGGTGAATTCTTGCATTGGCGCCTGCCCATCTCTTCCTCCGAATGCTCCCCTAAGGATCTTCTTTTACAAGATCAGGTCTCCTTGCCCACTTGATGTACCTTCCCAGTGATGGTACTCTCCCGTGATGGCTCTTTAGGTGCCCCAATGATGGCTCTCCTGGTGCCGAGATCAGATCTCCGTGCTGGTTGGGTAGCTCATAAACAAAGCGCCTACCTTGCTTGCTGCAGGCAGGCTATTGAAACAAAGGAATTCCCGCTCGCCCGGCTGCCCTCCGGATTCGATCCCAGCGCCCAGACAGGCTGAGCTGGGTGATGTTATGTCAAGGACATAAAGCTAAATGTGATGAATATAGACCCTGCTGTCATGATTCTTAATATCTCGACAATCAGTAAATAGACATTCATTCTGAAATATGACTGAATGGATCCAGGAATTCCCACCCTCCATCTGAAATGAGCAAGTCCTGAATGAAATAAAGTTCTTTAAGAATTCATTGATAGACCGGAAAAAAATTAGACGTACACTGGGTTGAAAAGTAGCCTCCAAACACTCATGTCAAGCATTACCTATAAAGATGACTTTCTGTAGAAATGGAGACTTGGAAGGTGTAAGTGAATTCAAATGGGATCATACGGGGTAGAATGGTTGGCCCCATTATAAGAGGAAAGATGGGTGGGTGGAGACACAGACACAGAGGGAAGAGGCTGTGCAAAGCAGAGCCTAGGAACTGGCATCATGCTACTGCCATACACCAAGAACAGAAAGATGGCCAGCCACCAACAAACAGCTGGCAAGGCCAGAAAGGATTCTTTCCTGGATATTTCAGAGAGAACAGTCCTGCCAGCACCTGGATTTTAGATTTCCATCGGAACTGAGAGAATAAAATTTTGCTGTTGTTTTGAACCACTCAGGTTGTAGTGGCCCTGGGGCATGAATATGACATTTTTAGAGATGTAGAAGGGACAGTGGGAGCTACAAGAGGCAGCATCCACTCTGACACTCTGAGGGCATTGGCTAAACTCAGGAGAGCTACAGCCTCAGTGAGCATTGCTTCAGAAGACACACACACACACAAAAGACACAAAGCCAGGGACACACAATGTGATGAGCTGAGCAGACCTTCGCTAGGCACCTAAAGACAGAGCCATGAGTCTGTAAATAATCCAGTAATAAAGTTGGAGGGAGACTGTCTCCACACAGGGGCTGAGTGATGGAAGACACATGAGACATTTGTAGGCATGTGTCAGCCAACAGCACAGCTAAAGTCAGTCTGAGAACTTTGTATCTCAGAACTGAGAGTAAAGAGGCCGGAGCTTGGTACCCACCTTAGGCATCTGTAGAAGAATATGCAAGCCTGTTGTGGTCTGCCCACCATCAGTCAAGCTTCAAGGCACTTCTGCAAATAAGCAAAGTTCTAAAGAATAAGGAATCACTTTCGGAAACTAGAAAGCAGGGAAGGAAGCAAGGCAATGTGACCCAGGGGAAACAGAACCCTCGAGCTTGGGAACAAGGTGCAAAGACCAGTTTTCCAGCTGCCCGCCATGGAGCATCATGTGATTTTGGCAAGCAAGAGAAACTTCATGAGTTACATATCAAAGACTAAAGTTATGAACAAGAAGAGTTAGGAAACAAACCCAAACCCCTAGAGACAAATCCATAATAATTTAAATTAAAAATTAAACATGGCTAGAGAGAAAATTAGTGAGCTAAAAGCTAGTTTGGAGGAAATTTCCAGCATAAGAAAACCTCACAACAGAAAAGAAGAGGTGACCGGAGGACAAACACATATATAGAGGAAGTGGAACGTGAGGCTCTTGACAACTCCGCAGGGAAAAACGAGACAGTGTTTATAACACTTGAGATATAATTGCTGAATGAATTTCAAGCCAAGATAAATAAGAAGAAACCCACAATGTGACAGATCACTGTGCAATTTTCGGGACACCAAAGACAAAGAAATAAAGGCAGATGACTTTCAAAGGGACAGCAGATTGTAGTGACAGATTTCTAGAGAGTAATAAAAACCAGGAGGCAGTAGAATGATAACGCCAATAAACTGCGAGAAAATAAGAGTCAAATAAAATTATATATCCTGAGAGATAAAGAAAGATCATTTTCAAAAAGGAGAGCAAAGCAGGGTCATTTTCAGATAGTCAGAAATGAGAACCGACTTCACTATCAGGATTACTGTGCATGTACTTCAGGAAGGGGGTGCTCTTCCACCCTGATGGAGCAGAATAAAGCGGCAATCACAGGCAGAGGCAGGGAAAGATGCAGGCGAGTCTAAACAACAGTTAAACAGTAATATAAAGCCTTCAGCAATTTCTCGGAGGTTTATTTCTTTCTTAAGATAAAACTAATACACTCAATATACCCCCTAAGAAGAATCACTGAAGCTATGCAGGGCCATTGTGTGTTTAAGATTTTAAATAGTGGGTTTTCATTTCTAGAGAGATCACAGATTGAAGGACCATATAACAGATGATGAGCAGAACAGAAGAGAATGGGACTTAACTATAAAGACCACTAAACTATAACCCAAGCAAAGGGAGGGAGAAGAGGATGAACAGAAGCCAGGGGAAATGGCAAGCTCAAACAAAATCAGTAGAATAAACCCAAATATATCAATACCTCCTACATGGCCTAAAGGAGATGGGTGTACACATTCTGGTTCTGGACATCTCAGATTAAAAAAAATATATTCAACTACCCTTATTAATAACAGATACACTAAATTATAGGGAAAGGAGGTAATTAAAACTAATAATTTGAAGAAACATATGCCAGGAAAATATTAAACAAAACAGATCCTTTAATTAGTAGCAGATAAGCTAGTCATTAAGTCAGTAAGTGCAACAGTGCCTCTGGAGGGAAGAGGCTACCCGTAACACCAGCTGCCCCACACAGCAGGCAGACGTACACAGGTCAGACTTAAAAATAGCCTAGATATGAGCTCAACTACAAAAACAAATATTCCCTAAGATAGCGAGAGGTTTTTAGTGTTCTCACCCTATTAGCCAAAGGACCAAACAAATGGTTAATTCCACATCTAGGGCAAAGAAAATACAAAGTAAAGTTGAGATGCTGTACCAAAACATATGGAAGTACTTACCCAGAGGATGGAAAGAACATCAAAATACCATGAGGAGTGAGAGAGACGGCTTGGTGGTTAAAAGCACAACTGGGCTCACAATCCAGCCCCATGGGATCTAATGCCCACTTATATAAGTCCAGCCCCATGGGATCTAATGCCCACTTCTGGCCTCTGTGAACATCTGCACTCACAGGCACATACACATGTACATAAAAATAGGTCTTAAAACACACACACACACGTGCAAATCCGCAGAGGCTTCCACTGCTCCAGAATGAATGAGCATCCAAAGAAAACAATAATAATAATAAATAATACTAGATCACAACTGAGGAGAATAGAATTCATTATCCAAATTAATTAGTCATTCACTCATAATTCACTACTCCATTGCTAAAACCTGATCATTAGCAAGTACTAAGTTAAATCATAGTTTTCAGCACACCACAGACAAAGAAAGAGCAGCAGTTGACTTTCCAAGGGACAATGACAAGTGCTGAGAGCAGAATGTCGCCAGCAACCGACACAGTGACAATTACTCAGACAGAACTCGCTAGAGGATGCTAATTCTGGAGGGAATTCTAATGGCTGATAAAGTGTTTGCAATAGTCTGAAATCCTCTCTGTCTGGGGTATTGATTAATCATCTACTGATCAATAACTTCACCACTGAGTTTATCAGCTACAGGACGGCAGTGTCTGCGGACACCATCTTAAGTGATAAAATGATTAGTATGCCCAATGGTGGAATGCATCACCAACACGCGCTTCCAGATAGGATGCACTAAGACAGGCACAGCCTCATGGCACTGCTACTACTGCTAAAACTGCATTTCTGGATTCAGCGACAAGAAAATGCCAGACAGATATTGGGAGACCCTGTATAGTCCTGGCAGGTGTATGTTGTGATCCCAATGCTACAGAGGTAGAAGAAGAAAGATTTTGAGTGTGAGGCCAGCCTGGGTTACACAGGAAGATCCTTTAAAAAAAAAAAAGACAAAAATAAACTGATCGTGCAAACCCAAAACTATAAGCGAAGAAAATACTAAAGAAAAATGGTCTTTCACTGATAATAAACTACCCATGAGCAAGTATCCTAGCTTGTTTCCCTGTCGCTGTGACAAGTACCAGGAGCAAAACAGCATGAGAGAAGGAGGGATTTATTTGTCTTACAGTTTCCACCATGGAGGGCAGTGAGGACCTGGAGGCAGGGACTGAAGCAGAGGTCACAGAGGGGTGCTGCTCACTGGTCTGTTCTCATGGCTTGCTCAGCCTGTTTTCTTCTAGAATCCAGGACCACCTGCCCAAGGTTAACCAAGAAAACGTCCCACAGAGCTCCCTACAAGTCAACCCTCAGGTAAGGTTCTCTTTTTGCAGATGATGCAGGTTTATTTCAAACGGAGAGAGAAAGAAGGAAAAGCCATCACAGGAAGTAAATAGAGGCGTGCCCCGGGACATAGGAGCTTACATATGCACTGCAATCTGATGCAGCAGATAGACATAGCTAGTAGAAAAGCTGTAAACCCAGAGTGCAGAAATCAGCGGAACAACAAAAACAAACACCCACTCTCGCTCTCACAGTGGGAGAGGCTCAGGTTCCCACCTCAGTAACTAAATGAATGGACAAAGCAAACAGAACAGGGAACGCCCACTACCCCATGCGCTGGGTGACCCTGACTGCACCCTGACCTGGGAAGGGCATTGCCGACACAGTTAATGGCCTTGAGGGTTTGTGACTTCATGCACTAATGTTAATTTTGTGAGTCCGAGAGCTGAGCCTTGAATATAAAAGAGAAGACACACCGCAGTATCAATGGTAATGAGCCGTCATATGTGAAACTTAGTCTCACTCCGAACACTGCCAACCAATTGAAAGCAACCAATCAGGGTAAGTCATTGTTTTCTATTCTCTACCCTCCATTACCCTAAAGCTCTCGCCTACCTCCATTTCCTTACTATGATTGAATTTTCTGATGCCAAATCATACAGGGATTGAATGTGACTTTCCAAACGTTCAAGGTGGATTTGCTGTGTGTCCTGGTGCAGAAATGAGTGGGAACAGAAAGCAGGGAACATAGCGGGGAGCAGTCCCGAGAGCCAGGCCCCAGGCGCTCACTTTCTACGGTGCCTCCTGCCTCGGGTCCAATAGCTTCCTTCTGCTGGGAGCAGCACAATGAGGCTCCAGTGTAAGCCCTGGACAGGGTCACTCCCCACACCAGCTACCGTCTTTCTCCACCAGAAGGGAAGCCTTAAATACTTCAGAAGCTAGAGCCAACCAGTTCAGCCATTTCTCCTGCTGAGAGTTCTAGGACAAGGGACTTCTGTGGCCAATGTCGTCTTCCTCCCGTGGAAGGCAGGGTCATGCACCCTGCACAGTCACACAGGTGGAGAGGCCAGCAAGCATCAAGTCCCCCCAGCAAAACTGTCATTGTTACCTGAATGCACCATGAGTTTCCAAAGTCAAGATTATATGTGTGTGTGTGTTCAAGGCGCCAAACTTTTTCTCTATTACACTGGTTTATAAACTATCATGACTTAAGATGTTTAAAAACAAAATCAAAACCAGTGTAACTGTGTTCCCAACACGATGAATACCAATGAGAGTTTGTCATGCTGCTCACACGCTGGCCTTGTGTCTTCTTGGATATATTTCCTCTTTGTTTTATGAATTATGCATTCCTTTGACACCAAATAGATGCCCAGCAATGATGCTCCTCTCACCTTGTGGGCATCAGGACCGGTCCCATTATGCATCTGCTTATGCATGCATATTGCATTATCTGATGTTGTGCATGCATTTTTTATCCCTGAAGGTACAGGGAAACTGTGAACCCATCTTTTGGGAAGAGAGGCTGGGAGGAGCAGGGAGGGACATGTCCTCTTTACATCCTTTAGTAACTTGGGGATCTTGTACCAATGTGTCCCAAATGTGTATCTTGTGTATTTCACATTTAAAAAAACAAAATTAAATTAACATCTAAGATGTGTTTTATTTCACAAAACAATGTGATCATAGATACTTTGCCCCACTTTACTGACT
Organism: Neodon shergylaensis; assembly: GCA_025134845.1. Taxonomy (NCBI): domain Eukaryota; kingdom Metazoa; phylum Chordata; class Mammalia; order Rodentia; family Cricetidae; genus Neodon; species Neodon shergylaensis. Next base: position 3,795,016 of record JABTXL010021416.1, on the reverse strand, counting down.
TGAATCATATGTTTAAAGACCATACTTCATCTTTATATAAAATTGGGGAAATTATCATTAAAATTGTATATTACTGAATGCCCTGTTTGGCTTTCTGTTGTGATAAACACCATAAACAGAAGCAACCCAGGGAAGGAAAGGGTTTATTTGGCTTATAGGTTACAGTCTATCATCGAGTAAAGTCCAGGAAGGAACTCAAAGCAGGCGCCTGGAGACAGGCACCCAAGCGGACACCAGGAAGGACCACTGCCACTGCTTCCCCACCTGCTTCTAGCTCACATCAGCCACCTTTCTCAGATAACCCAGGCTCACCAGCTTAGGGATGGTGCTGCCCACAGTGGGCTGGACCCTCCTACACCAACCAGCAATCAGAAAATGATTCCACCAAGTCTAGGTTGGGCAATGGATGAGTTTATTGAGGTTACTGACAGGGGCTCAGAAGCCTCCAAGAGATTTACTTCTCTGAAAGGCCCATCCCAGCCTGGTGTTGACCATACATGGAAGCTGTATTCCTGGAACTCACTCCCCATTTTCTGGTGACTTCATTGAAAAGCCTCCTCCCTCTGCAATGGTGACTGCTCACGTAACTCTGGGGAGGGAGCTGGTAGGTTCTGTAACTCTCTGACCTGTAACTCTGATGTGCCAGCCTGTCTGTTCGAATTGGTGACCCCCAAGTCCAGTAAAAGGCCTTGTCTCAAAAATATGGTGGGAAATGATTGAGAAAGATGTCTGACATCAGATTCTGGCCTATACACATGTACACACACACAAGCACACACACACACGACATGAACACACATGGACACATAACATGCACATCAAAAAGAAGGAGGAGGGGAGGGAGGAAGGAAAGAAGGAGGGGAAAGAGCGAGCTTCAAAAGATTGGCATGGTTGCTGCTCTGAGAATAAGGGGACATTACTGAAGGCATGCCCATGCAGAAGCTTCTGTTTGTTAAGGGGCTCTCCAAGGCACAGCAGGAGAACCAGGGTAAAGCCCAACATGTCAGCCAGGAGTAACCGCTCACGGCTGCGAAGAGTATACATCAAAGAATGCAGCAGCCTGTGGCCCAGACCAGGAGCCCAGGGGCCAGGAGCTGAAGAGGGAGCCCAGACAGCCCTAACCCTGACTCCTGTCAATCCCAGTTCAGGCTGCCAGAACCTCTGGCTCCAGTTCTTATGTTTACCTCCTAATGTGGGCCCCCATTTCTACCCTGGTCCTGTCTAGAAGGATCCATTAAGATCCTAAATGAAACATGATTAATAAAAACTCAAAGACAGATATTGGGGTTCAACGTGAAAAGTATAAAAGAGCCAGCCACTGGCTCTTAACTCCACCCCAGTCTGAAATGGCAATCCTGCCTCCAGGAATCTCAGAATGAGACTGTGACTGAGAGCTGTCTCCTCCCGTTTTAGAATTCTCTCTAGTTCTGGGATTAAAGGCATGCACCACTACCGCCTGGTTTCTATGGCAAACTAGTGTGGCTACTGGAATTAAAGGTGTGTGCTATTGCTGCCTGATCTGTAAGGCTGGCCAGTGTGACTGTTTTACTTTTCTGATCCTCCAGCAAGTTTTGTTTATTAAAATACAAATGGAATGCCACTATACCTAAGTCCCATTGCACCCCCCCATTCCCTATTCTCCACCAGGCCTCAGTTTCCTCAAAGAGGAGTCAAGCCCTGCGCCCTCTGTCCTTCACTGTCTGACCTCTGCCCCATGTTCACCTCCCTGCAGCTACACTGGTCTTTCCACTGTCCTGCCTGCCTGCCAAGGACCCTCCTGCCTCAGGATCTTTGCATTGGCAGCTGACCCTGCTTCCCCAAAGAGCCCTGCAATTCGCCAGCTCACTTGATTGGGTTATTTGTTCAAATGCCACCTTGGCAGTGTGCCAACCTGCCCACCTCATCTAAAGTTGCTGCCCACTCCTGCCTCTGTCCTCGGGACCCCTAGCCCTTGTCTGGGGCTCCTGCTTCCCACCCCCTTCATCTCTTCTGTCTGTGCTATGTACTTTCCTTATTTACTGGGATTTGGGGGGGTGGGGTCTGGGCTCCAAAATAAATGGCTGTATTGTTTGTCATTGTTATTGTTTGTTATTCATTGGGTTGAATTCAAGTTCTTGGCCACTGTCTGGAGCAAAATGAATATTTTATAGATGTGGCAACAGTCTGGGACAAAACTAACATTCTATAGACCCGTGATAATAGTCTGTGTAGGGAAATGGGGTACAGTAGTGTTGCAGGGATGTCCTGACTTATTGGGAAGCCAGGATATACAGCAGCTCTGGAGGGGTAAAGCCTCAATAGGACAGTTGGGGTGAGGGGTACAGCCGCAACAGGGCAGTTCTGGAGGGGGTACAGCTGCAATAGGACAGCTGGGGGTGGGATAGAGCCGCAATAGGACAGCTCTGGGGGCGGGGTTAGAGCCACAATAGGACAGTTCTAGAGGTTGGAGCTGAAATAGGACTGCTCAACTCAGCCCTGGAGGAAAGATGTCCTGACCATTGGGAAGCCAGGCTACCCAGAGCTGCAATAGGACAGTTCTGGAGGCTGGAGCTGCAATGGGACAGCTCAGCCCTGGAGGAAAGGTGTCCTGACTATCAGGAAGCTGGGATGCAGCGGTAGGGGATGGTCTCCCCCCAGGATATAGGGATCCTGCTCCTCTCCGGGAGAGACGCTACAGCTGAGTTCTGCTCTGTTCCTTTACGAGAGCATCCTAGCAGAGCTATCTGCTTTTTCTCTGGCCTAAGATGTCTTTTCTGCTAACACTCTGCTTAAGGGTAGCCTCTGCAGAAATGTAGCAATCTCCTCTAGTGAAAAGTTGTTACCTCCTCAGCCCCTTGTTCTGCACCGCCTTGCTGAAGCCCCCTAGGGAGCATCTCCTCAAGGTTTTTCAGCTCAGTCCCCTAAGGGACACCCCAGCCAGGTTCTTCTGCTCTGCAGGGACGAAGGTCGTTACCCAAGACTCTTTTGAGAAAGATTTATTTGAAAAGAAGGGATCCAGGAGAGTGGCTGCCTCTGCCAGGGAGGAATTAATGGCAGCTCTTCACTGAAGGGGTGGAGAGATTTATATAGGGCTTCTTAGGGGTGGTCCCGGGGAGAAAGGGGATTGGTTAGTTTTTCCCTGCAGGGATTGGCCAGTTTAGCTGGTCAGGGGCAGAGATGACTCTGACTTCATGGTCAAACTATGTTTCTCTCACTGGTTCTTTTTAGCTTTTTTACTCTAATTAAGATTAGAGTCCTAAGGGACCAGGACATATTTCTTTCACTGGCTCTGATTCTGGAAAAAGTGTGTTTCTTTGTCACTAGTTTCAGAGCACGTCTTTAGTCCTGGGTTCAGGGATAAAGATGTTTCTCTCCCTGGCCCAGTCTCAAATACAGGGTGTGTTTCTTTCTCTGACTCTGAGTTCAAAGTCAGGATGCTCAAGTGATTGGTTGGTTTCCTGCTCCGGTTGTCCCTTTTACCCTACAGTTTAGGACTAAACAGACATTCTATAGACACGTGGTAAGAGTCTAGGACTAAACGGACATTCTATAGACACGTGGTAACAGT
>JABTXL010021416.1:3763837-3791459 GCA_025134845.1 Neodon shergylaensis | reverse complement strand
ATTCTATAGACACGTGGTAAGAGTCTAGGACTAAACGGACATTCTATGGACACATGGTAACAGTCTGGGACAAACTGGACATTCTATAGACACATGGTAAAGGGAAGAATGGAACACCATAATCAGGCATGGCAGACAGGGAAATATGTTTCCATCGACTTCAACTCCCTTTCAGCATGTGACTAGGCAGGGCCCCATTGCTGCTGCTTGCTCTAGCAGCCTGATCTAAGAGTGTAAATATCCCCGTCGCATCTATCAAGTATTAGCAAGAAGTGAGAAAAAGTGTCACGCCAGAATGAAAAATGTGCCAAAAATTAATTGCTGTTGGGGGCAGCCTGTCCTCCATCTTACAGCAGCATGGGTAGGGATCCATGGGATGCTCTGTGGCTTAGGGAACCTAAACATGCTCACCTTCTCTCTGAATGTATCGTGTGTTTGTGTCATTATGCACACGTCACATAATAAGATGGACACTGGAGAGGCCAAGTATACCCAGTGGGCAAAGGGTTAAAAGGGAAGAAGGCTTTACTGTCCTAGAAGTGTGTCTCGCAGCATGCACCTGCCTCACCAAAGCCATCGTGGGTGTGTGAATGCTGAACAGGTCAAGCCCTGCAGAGAATGCCTTGGCATTTATTCCATTGCCACCAGTGTTCTATCTGTCACCATAAAATAAAACACAAGAAGAATCCACTCTTTGCAATTATGTGACTCAGTGGATCATGAAATGCACCTGAAAATGCCACATGGGTCACAGACAGCAGTGGGACAGGGGCGATGGCACAGTGGGTGAGGCACTGGCTGTGTAAGCGTCGGGAACGGGAATGGAGTTCAGATCCTATGCCCCAGGGCAGAAGCCAGGTACGAAGGCGAGCATCAGTAACCGCAGAGCTCTGGAGGAGGAGAAAGGATCCCAGGGCTCATTGGCCAGTCAGCATCTCCAAAACCTGAACTCCAGGTTCAGGAAGAGACTCTTGTCTTAAAAGGTAAGGTGGAAAGCCATAGGGGAAGATATGCAACATTGACCCCTGACCTCTTCGCATATCCACATACATACATGCACCACACACACACAAATTAATACAAAATAAAATATGAATAAAATGGGGGGAAATGCAGTATGGGCAAAGGCCTGGGAACCTCATGTTATTGTGGAGAGAAGTGTTAGGGTTAAGACTCAGAGCAAGGAAAATAAGAGTGCTTGCAGCTGACCAGCTAAGACTAGCAGGGCTTGGGAAAGATGGCCTCACAGCTGCTGGTTAGTCCTGTGAAGTGGCTCACCTTCCACCCCCACCACCCCACCCCCAGCGCCCACCGAGGAACACACAGTCTTTCTCTTCCTTACGATGCATCTAATGACAAATTTGGAGCTTTGGGCTCCACACTGACAACGGATATCTTTCTCCATCCCATATTCTCCACGTTCTACGTTGAAGCAAGGTCTCTTGTTGGACCCCAAACTTACTGTTTCCACCAATATAACTAGCCAGCCAGCTCTAGGGATTCCCTGTCTCTGCTTCCAGCACAGAGATTATAGATGGCCACCACACACACCCAACTTTTAATATGGATGCTGGGGATCTGAACTCCGGTACTGAGGAGAGTGCAGCAAGCCCCTCTATCCACAGAGCCATCCCCTCCGCTCCATGAGCTGTATCTGAACAATCAGAGGGAGTACATGCTCCTCCTCGGACCCCCGTAGCCTGCACTCTGCACTCAGTGGGCAGCAAGCTGCTTAGGAGGCACTGTCTTAGGAAAGTCTCGCGAGACATCGCGAAACTCCAAACGGAAGACAGCTGCCTGTGCCCGTTTGCACTTGACAGCCAGTTTTATTGGGTGTAACGTCTGTATTCCCATTTCTCTCCGGAATATATCAAACGTGTCGCTCACTCCATTACCTTCAGGAACAAAGCAGTGTGGTCAGAAGTGCTGACGATGCAGTTCCTTTCACTCTCCTGTCGGGTGCTCTCCTGCCCCCTGGATCAAGAATGGTGTCCCCTTTGTGTGCCGTCTAGTCGTTTCATTAGAACATCTTAGTGTTGGTTCTCTCTGGGGACAGTCTTAGCCATTAAATCAGTCCTTCAATGTCTGTTTTAAATTTCCTTTGAAGCGTGGTTTTCAGAGCTGGGTTCCTGGGGTATCTCTTTTGGAGGTTGCTACAATCCACATTCTGGGTCCTCTTTACCTATCTCCCAAATCTGCCATGGTCGCTGTAACGTTTTCCATCCTCTCCATTTCATGTTTATGTAAAAGCCCCCACACCCTCCCTTTCTCCCAACCTCTGACTCTTGTTGATTGGCTATTATTTTCCTTTCAGCTTGAGCTCTGGTGAGAGGCATTTCTTTCTTATTTCCATTTCATGAGTACAGCCGTCCCAGTCTAAGTTTTTCTCATTTGTATTGTGGATAACTATTTACATGTTTTTAGCTCAGTTTTGAAAAGGCGCGTTGTTAGCTTTGATCTCTTTATTTTTAGGCTGCTTTTCTGGGGACATTATCCTGCTGCTTATTCACAGAGGTTACTATAGAAACTACATAGAAAATTCAGCTTTGGTGATTTTGCTATTGCTCATCCTTGTGTGAATTCAGCTAACCTGAAGCTGGGAATTTTTATATAGGGTTGCCCTGGTTTACTTTATATTGCCATAAGGGAATATCCAGCAATGGCTACCCTGTGAAGAAAGGGAGTGTATTTTCCTCATGGCTCTGGAGATTCAAGAGCATGGTTGTCCCCATCTGTTTGGCTCCATGAAGGCCTCTGGCTATATTACTACATGGCAGATGGCATCATGGGAGAACAAGTGAGGTGTGAGAGACAGCCGTGGTGCATTAAGTGAAGAAGAGAGATGAAGAGAATAGGCTATCTTTTACAACAACCCACTCTCCTGGGAGCCAGATAATGTCCCCTCGAATCTGCATTAACCTCAATGACTGAGTAAATTTCCCTTCGATTCCACCTTTGAAGGTTCCATCATCACACTGAGGGCTGTCCTTTCAGCATGGGAACCTTTGGAGAGCACATTCAAACCTCATCTGACCCATAGCAGTAAACGCACACACGCGTGGGCATACACACTCACACATACTATAAATTTGCTTTCTGAGACTTTTCCTAGCATTGTTTTCTTTGCTGTCGTCTAAATTATCTTTACCATCGTCTTGGGGCATTTGAATGCCTGGTCCTAGTTGGTGGCACTATTTGGGGAAGTTCAGGTGGGGTGGTCTTGCTGGAGGAAGTACATTATCAGGAGTAGGCTTTGAGAGTATAAAGCTTGGCCTTACTTCTAGTTCATGCTCTACAAGGCTCTCAGCTTCCTGCTCCAGCTGCTATGATTGCTACTTGTTATCATATTTCCCTGACATTGTGGACCCTAATCCCCCTGGAACTATGAGCAAAAATAAATTCTTGCTTCTGTAAGTTGGGTTTGGTTCTGATATTTTTGTTGGTTTGTTTTTTGTTTCCCGAGACAGGGTTTCGCTGTAGCTTTGGAGCCTGTCCTGGAACTAGCTCTTATAGACCAGGCTGGTCTCTGACTCACAGATATCTGCTTGCCTCTGCCTCCCGAGTGCTGGAAATAAAAGCATATGCCACCTTTGCCCAGCCTGATCCTGATGTTTTATCTCAGCAACATTGCATTGTTGTGAACCTAATACCTGACAGAAAGAACTTCAAGGAAGAATGACTTACTTTGGCTCTTGGTTTCAGACAGTCACAGTTCATTATGGCAGAGAAGGCATGACATCAGTGGTGGTCCATTCATGGCAGTGGTGGAACATATTCACAGTGTGCAGCAAGAGACAGAGAATGAAGGAAAAAAGACAGGTGTGAACATCATCTTCAAGGTTCACAGCCTGTGACCCATCTCTATCAGCTGGACCCTAATCCCTAGGTTCCCATCCATTTCAAAACAGCACCATGAGCAGGGGACCAAGCATTCAAAACAAGGATCCAAGAAGGACACTCAGGCATCGACCATAACATTCAGTACCTGGCCACCAAGGATTCGTGGCCATCTCATAGTACAAACTGCACTCTATCTACTACCTTTAAGATTCGCCACATTCTTAATAGTTTCTCCATTGTTCAAAAGACTACAGAGCAAAGTCTCCCCTAGAGATTCAAGGCAACCCTGTGAGCCTATGTAAAAATCAAAAGAAAGTTACATGTTTTCAATGATACCAGATAAGCATTCCATTCCAAAAGGGAGAAATGGCACAAGCAAAGAAAGATCTAGTTACAGTAAGATGAAAACCCATCAGGGCAAACATTTAGCTCTGTAACTCCATGCTGCCATTCAGGGCACATGGTGGCATGGTCTGAGCACGCTTTCAATCTGGTTCTTACAATCCTGCCATTTACTGCATGTATAACCTCTCTCTTGGGCAGACTCACCTCGTTGCATACAGATTTCCTCAGCAGACACCATGTTCTTTACATTTCTAGCAATCTACGGTTTCTGCTGCAACTAGGTTTCTTCACAGCCTCATGAATCGCCCTGCTTGCAATGCTGTACATGGAACCCAACACTGGCAGACATTACCTGATTTCTTAGCCCTCCTAGAATCTTGACATATGCTTCTGTGACCCCATAGCTCTTGCATTTGCATTCCCAGAAAAGGAATGATTCTGTGACCTACTCCAAGACCATGATGCATTCTTCTCCTAAGACCTTGGATCCAAGTGGCCTCTAAGCCCTTGCCTGGATGAGTCTGAGCAAATGCTTTCTTAGGCAGCCTTGCTTGAGCAGAGTGCCCTGGGAGCTTTCTCTTTTTTAGGCACTCTCTTTCCAAATAAAAGAATAATTCCAGCTTCAGAGACAAGGGAGAGCACCAGAGAGTAGCATTCAGACACAACACAACTCCTTGCTCAGTGTCTGTGCATGACTACCATGGAGTTGACTGTTCTCCAGATATTATTAAGGTGACTGATCACCAGGTATATTAGAACTTATAGAATAAATTTCTCTCTCTCTCTCTCTCAGATAGATAGATAGATATAGATAAATTACATTTCTCTCTATATAGATATAGATGTATATAGAGAAAGGGAGTTTATTAGAATTACTTACAGCCTGTGGTCTAGCTAGTCCAGCAATGGCTGGCTGTGAACAGAAAGTCCAAAAAATCCAATAGTTGCTTGCTCAAACAGGCTGAATGTATCAGCTGATCTCCTGGAATCCTAAAGAAGTAGGCTCTAATACCAGTTAAGGAATGGACTTTATAGCAAGGTAACAGCAAGCAGGCACAGAACAAAACCTTTTCTTCAAGTTTCTTATACAGACTTCCAGCAGAAGGTGTGGCCCAGATTGAAGGTGTGTCTTCCTGCCTCAAGATCTGAATTAAAGCCCTGTGAGAAAAAAAAAAAGCCCTGTGAGTCTTCCTATCTCAAAGGTGCAAATTAGAAGTGGATCTGTGCACTTCAAATTAAGAGAAAAAAAATCCCTCACAGGTGTGTTTTCTGTTTTAAGATCCTAGTTAGCTACAGATGTAGTTAAGTTGACAGCCAAGAAGAACGTCACACCAGGTAAGGTATAAAGGAGGTGACTTTTATGAGTTCATCAGGAAGCTGGCTGTCCTCCAGGTATCTCAGAGTTGACTGTCCTCCAGACCTCACAGAATTCAGAATTCTCCTTCCTTCAGGCTGAAGTGAAGTTCATTTAAAACACAGCATGCTTACAGATTTGATTTATTCCATTACCATCTAGATTCATATTAAGTTATGTTAATTATCCCTGAACAGAATTCCAGAGCACAGAGAGAATGGCAATGTTTTATTATTGGAGAGAAAGAATCAGGACAAGTTTTTAAAATATCAAATTAGTGATTAAGTAAATGAACAGAGCCTTGGGATTCCAGAAATAGCCTGAGCAGATGGGGTCCTCTTTGGATGTCGGTGCTTTTGCATTGGATTTTCTTTAAGCTGAGTCCGTCCTGCTGGAGAACGCTGGTCCTTGTTCAAACAGGCCACATTTAGCCCCTGCATAGCTTGCTTTTCTGAACAGCTTCAGCCCTGCCCTCTAGGACCTGAGAGCACTATCTGGCAGAGTCGTGGGAACCACTCTTTCCAAGTCCTACAAGGGGTTTAGCTCCCCCAAAGCAGAGCAGAGGACTCACCAGGAGGGAGCTACACAGGACACCTGTTATCACCATAGTATGATGGCACATGACCTCAATTCAGTGGTCCTGTCTCCCACCTTCCATTCCAGCTCCATAGCAGAGACACCCTCTCTGCCCTGCCCGAGAACTCTGAGCAACCTCTACATGTCTGCTCTCATGAACAATTAAATGTGGCTGTCCTGTAGTCATGATTATTATACACTCCAGATGTGGGGAAGACAGATTCTAGGAGTTCATCCCAAGATGTCACTCACATCTGCATCCCCTAGGATTGGTATAACATAGTATCACAGGTCAGGTAGCTGTAAAAAGAATGCTCATTGTCTATCAGTTCTGGAGGCCGAAGTCTGAGAGCAAGGTATCACAGGGATGGCTTCTAGGACAGTAAGGGAAGAGTATGTTGGAGTCCTCTGTCCTTAGCTTATAGAAAGTGTGTCCTCCTCTGTCCATCCTTCCATCCATCTGCCTACCTATCTAGTGACCCACTGATCCACCCACCTATTCATCCATCCACCTATCAATTCTTTCCGTCATATATCCATTCTTCAAATATGTATTGAGGATGCAGTCAGTATCTACAAAGCACCATCCTAAGTACTAGGCACACATGCTTAAGAGAAATGGGCTAAATTAAGATGTAAGAATTAGCCAATAAGAACTTAGAGCTAACGGGCCAGGCAGTGTTTAAATGAATTCAGTTTCTGTGTGATTATTTCGGGGGTTAAGCTAGCCGGGTGGCCGGGAAGAACAAGCAGCCCACTCCTCTTACTACAGCATGGTTATTATGTGGCATTCTTTACACAGGTCATCTCACTGAGTCATCATAGCAGTCCTGTGATGTGTGTATGATCATCACCATCCTCCGCATTTTACAGGTGAGACATCCAGCAGCAGTACCAAGCTGGGGCTTGATCCCAGGGGGTGCCTGAGGGACAGGAAGCCAAGCGCTGGGAAGGGGCAGGGCACGGGGAAGATAAGCCATGGTGGGGAGAACTCTTCCTAGCTTCACAAACAGGCCATCAGCCCAGATCTCCAAAGTTCATTCAGATGGACACCCATCTTCTGTCTTCTGCTCAAAGGTGCTGAGCTGATTTACCTGCCAAAGGCTGTTTTATATCAATTCACACATCCCGTGCTAATTAGATTTCTTAATAGCAATGAATCCCAGAGTTTGTAAGACACTATGTCTAGGGCAAGAATAGTTCATTGTTACAGGTTAGTGAAATCACAGATTCACACTTGGCATACCCAAGGACTTCCAGAGGAGGCACTGACCCAGGCAGGGTAGGACAGTGATGTCCCATGCTGCAAATGTGTCAGCCAATCAAGAGGACTTCTATGGCTCTGGTCCCATGTTTCTCAATTGTAACCTGTTACTAAGGTTACAAATGTCTTTCCAAATGCAGTGTGGGTGGATGGGATGATGGATGGATGGATGGATGGATGGATGGATGGATGGATGGATGATGGATGGATGATGGAAGAGTGGAAGGATGGATGAATATTGGAAGGATGGGTAGTTGAATAGGGTGGATTGATAGAGATTAAAGCTGGGTAGATTGATAGGTGGATGGATGAATGGATTAATAGGTTGGTGGATGGAGGTATGGGCAGATAATGAATTTACATTACATTCCAACACTGGGATCATCAAGAGCTTTGTCCTGTCTTTTTGGTTGAAAATTCTCAAAATTTATTCTGGGCCCAATATTGCTCACCTATTAAGGGTCTGAATAACACAGAAAGTCTTTGGAATTAATATGTTAGTCAACATTGAGCTTTAGAGATGCTGTTAGTGCCGCATGGCCGTCTACACTGACAGTGTCTTTTACGGTGTCATCTGAGAACCTATTAGACAGGTGTGGTGATGCATGCCTGTGATCCCAACTGCCCGCTGAGGTAAGAGAATTGTGAGTTCGAGTCCAGCAAGAACCTGTCTCCTACAGGCCAGTCTTACGAAGGCATTTTCTCTTTTCTTTTCTTTTCTTTCTTTTTTTTTTTTTTTTTTTTTGGTTTTTCGAGACAGGGTTTCTCTGTAGCTTTTGGTGCCTGTCCCGGAACTAGCTCTTGTAGACCAGGCTAGCCTCGAACTCCCAGAGATCCGCCTGCCTCTGCCTCCCAGTGCTGGGATTAAAGGCGTGCGCCACCACCGCCCGGCACGAAGGCATTTTCTCAATTGAGAGTCCCGCTTCCCAAATGACCATAGCTTATGTCAAGCTGTCATAAAACTAGCCAGCACACACATCTGCCTCTCCAGGCCTCCCACCTGTCCACCTGCACTTGGTTTTCCCAGCCCTGTAATCACATCACCAGTTCCGTGTGATAAATCCCTCCATTTACACATTCATACTTTTTATTATGTGTCTCTAGAGAAGCCTAACTAATGTATTGTTTTCAAAACTGTTAAGGAAGAAACTAAGCTTCCCCTCCCCCCAAATACATATACAGAATTCAGTGGGGGGTATGTATACTTATTCTGTGAGCAAAAAGGTAACACACCATCAAAGCAAGACCACAACATGTCTTGGATCACCCAGTAGTTTGTCTAATCCATGAGACAAGGGACTGGCTTTGAAGCTGCCTGCTAGCCGATTCCACTAAAATCATCAAAATGACGGCTGGGGCTTCTGGAGTAAAATCCCCTGGCCTGGCAAGCGTCTATTTGCACCGCCCCAGGAGAGGACACCTTAGTCCTTCCGGTCACGACTGTCAGCTCTGTCTGATAGAGCAATGTCATCATTCATTAATCTGCCCTCTGGGTGCCAATTCATTGCATGGCTTGGGTCCCTGATGAGGAGCTACAAAGAAATGAAGAAAGGACAGACACACAGACACAGCAAACTGGGGTCAGGTAGGATGTGTGCACTCTCGTGGAGAGACACCAATGCAATAACCTGGAACCTCTAGGTTTTTGTCATGTATAGCACGGGGAGAGGTAGCTTGTCTCAGCAGGGGGTGTGCAGGTATGGTCTCTGCCTGTGAACCCCAGGGAGGAAAAAGCTGCAGTTGCAGATCTTGCACACTCTGGTCAACCATTTGTCCACACTTGTCCTTGGATCAGAGGATGGCTTTGCCATTCTGAGCTTGAGCCACCTGGGGAAAGTTGTGCCCAATTTCTCATGCATGTGACGAGCTGGTCTTTGATACAGCTGTGCCCATGTTAACAATACACATTCACTCAGGACTTCATCCACTCATGACACGTTCACTCAAGGTTTCCCTGGCTCCTTCTAGGCAGAAGGTTTTGATGGGAGCTCTACTTTGGACCACAGTCATAGCCCAGGATATAATATTCACCTGCCTAGTCACACCACAGTTCAGGCTCTCTCTCTCAGGACTTTCTCATGGGAACCAGAGGAACAAAACAGCTCCTCCTCCATGACCGTGATGGAGTGAGGTGAGCGCTTGGAGTAGCGGTACTGTGGGGGGCCCTGAGAGTGAGGAGGAAGAGTTGAGTCCCCAGGGCAAGATCACCTGTGTTCGGGGCCTGCTCAGCTTGCCTTTTTATGGGAAACTACTGACTGCCCCCTCTTGTCAGAAGTGACTGTAGCTTTATCTTCTGTGCCAGACTAGAGCCCCTCTGCTTGCATGAAAGTCACAGCAGCTACACAGCGCTCAGGGCCCCAGTGTTCCTCAGAATGGCCATGACTCCTTTGACATCTCAGCACTTGCTGTGAAGAATGAGCAGAACACCCACACGAGCTGTTCTGAAAATCACCCTGTCCGGGACTCAGAAACATTGTTACAAACTAGAGAAGTTGGAAATGAGTGTTTCCTTGAAGCGCAAAACACTGCCCAAATTAGAGCATTTTTCTAATGGGATTAATTCCAGTGCTGGGGTTGTCGCTGAAGAGGGAAGCCCTGTGCTTCCTGCCACTATGATTACAAAGTACCAGACGCAGGGCAGCTTCGGCAACAACAAAAATGCATCTCCTCACAGTTCCAGAGGCTGGTGACTGAGAGCCCAGTGTGGGCAGAGCCTCAGCCCTCTAAGCTTCTAGGGAAGGATTCTTCCATCTCTCCCAGCTCCTAGTGGCTCCAGGCCTCAGGTAGCATCATTCCAGACCTCTGCCTCTGTCCTCACGTAGCCTCTTTCCTGGGTGTTCGTCCCTCCATGTCCTCTCCCCGTCTCTTGTAAGGACCCTAGGATACTCCACTCTACTCCAAAATGGTCTCTTCTCAATTAATTATATCTGCAGTGATCATAATTCCCCATAAAGAGGCTACATCATAAGGAACTAGAGGATCGGGACTCGGGCCTAGATTGGGACATAGCTATCCCTAGGTAAGGAACAAGTAATCTCTACAACCTTTGGCTGCACATAAATATCTCAGGCCTCAGAGGACTTGGGTGTGACTGGAAGTGTCATTCGTGACAGCAGGACAATTTCTCCTCTGTGATCACGATTATTCTCTTTCCCTTTCCACTGACTTCTCCCACCTCAAGAAAAATCTAGAAGGGAAAATGAGAATGAGGTCAGCCAAAAGGATATATGCTGGCGTGAGGACGCACTAGGGGCCCACCCAAGTACTTACTGGAAAGTCAGAGCGCTGATAAAAGAGATGATGTTCCTAGAGACCCTGCAGCTGCTCACCTTCCCACAGTCCACCACCACCTCCTCCCCTGCCCCCACTCCCACCCCCTCCCCTTTCCCCACTCCCACCCTCCCCAAGCATCCTCACCCCATGCCCCACACCAGCTGCAGCGCTCACCTTCCCTAAGTCCACCCCCACCCCCTCCCCCGCTCCCACTCCCCACCCTCCTCACCCCTCCTTACTCCCCCACCCCTCCCCCCACTCCCACTCCCCACCCTCCTCAACCCTCCTCACTCCCCCACCCTCACCCCCTGCCCAGCTGCAGCTGCTCACCTTCCCATGGTCCACCCCAACCCCTCACTTGCTCCTTTCTCCCCTGCCAGCTGCAGCTGCTCAGAGCACAGCCTAGCTTTGTGGAAAACAGAAAATTAGTGAGTCAAAAGACTAGGGAATTAGAGCGAATGTGTTAATTGGATCTGCATAGAGGTCTATGGAGGCTGCCAAGTGCCCAAGCTCCATGCCCCTCCCTGTCCACACCAGGCTGGTCTCGGTCCAGAATTCCCAGCTCAGAAGGGATCTCCTACAGGGAAGGAGGGGACAGGGAAACAACCGCGGTAGCTGAGGTCACCCATCAAGCCAAGGGCTCCAGTCACCCTCTTGTGATAGTTAAGAAATCAAGCCCTTGAAGCAGGGGTGCCATGGTGCTGGACTCCTGGTCCAGCCCGACTCCTCACACAACCAGCCCTGTGTTCTTTCCCAGACGCCACCAACTGCCCAGAGGGTCCTTCTGTGGTGGCCATCACCTTCCTGACCTCTGCTCTAGCCTCAGGAAGAGACTCTGAGCCCCTTGCCCTGTCTGGAATACAGAAGTCTCTTTCACTTCTGAAGTTCCTTGCGGGCTGTGGGAAGGGGAGGCCCCCCTGTGCCTGTCATGGGGGTAGATCTGAATATGTGTGATTTTTGCCTTCAGTATTGTCACATTGTGTGTGGGGGGTGGCTTTTACTAGAGTCCAGTGGGTAGAGGTTAGGTTAGGGATGTTGTCAGCAAGCTACACAACTCAAGACCAGCCCTCAACAAAGAATTATTCATCAATCAACAAGCAAAATGTCCATTTTTTGTGTCTCTGAAGAGTCCTGTCTTGTGAGATTCTGCCAGCAACACCCCAGCCCCGCGTGACACACACACATAATACAAGAAATCTAGGGGGCGGGACACAAGCTACTAATTATTTCTTCATTCATTTGACTAGTATTGACCTGGTGCCAGCTGCAAGCTAGGGGCTTCTCTATGTGGAGACTTAGCAATGAAAGAGACAGATAAGTCCCAGCTGACATGGAATTGATGTTCCCTACAGGGCTTGGGTGGAAGATAGAAACCAAACAAATAAAGGCAGAGACCAGTGCCAGACCCTGAGAAGGACCATTTGGAGAACTACAGGGGCGGTGGTACCACAGGGGGCCCCCAAGATGTCTAGTTTTGATCTGGCGGTCAAAGCAGACCCCTGGAGAGGTGACATTTACGCTGAGATCTGAAACACAGGAAGGAGCCAGCCTCAGAATCACCAGGCGACAGCTCTCTAAAGAGAACAGAGGTGTCTGCAAGGCAGGAAAGGGCTTAATGTGCCAAAGGACGGGAGAAGGCCAGCACAGGGAGGCAGGGACTCATGCCTGGGGAATAAGTGACCCGGGCTTCTGCATGCCAACCAGAGACAAGAGGTTTAGCATTTCTTCTCCAAGCAAAAGCAGGAACTATAGGGATGGAGGGAAGAGTATAGTTCATCTTTTCAAAGAAGCTGGCCGCAGTGAGGACAATGGACGGATGCTGTGGATAAACCGGGCAGTCCTCTAAAGAGATATGCTAAAGTTCCAGTCATCTAGTTCCTCAAAGTGGAACTTTCTTTGGAGAGAGGCTTTGCTGAGGTGACCAGAGAGGTTACCCAGGCGAGACCAAGAGCAGTAAAATTGGTACCCTCATAACAACAGAGAGAATCGCACAGAGGGTACACAGGGGTGATGGGGCAAAGGTGGAGGCAGTGACCAGGCTGAGGCTTTGGAAAGCCTTTGGAGCCCTCAAAGATGGCCAGCAAACTCCCAGAAGCTAGAACCACCCTTGAGCAGGTTCTCCCTCAGCCCCAGAGGGAGCCAACCCCATTGCACCTTGGCCTTTAATGATGAGGTGAGGACCTGTCTGTTTGTCCTGGCCAGTCTCTTACAGCCAGGGACTTCTGTTTAGATGCTTGGCATTGTAGTCCCCATAGGGTAAATGGTGGAGAGGGGTCAGCAGAAAAGTCAGGTCTGGGGCATGTCTCTCAAACAGGACTTGCTGGTGGAGGGTAGGGACAGGAGAGAAGCCTGGTGTAGCTCCCATACTTGGCTTCAACAAAGGTAGAGTGGGCGGGTGGGGAATAAAGACAGAAGTTGGTTGGGGTCACCCAGCTGCCAATGTATCTTTGGCCTTTGACTTGAGCTGCCAACCAAGCAGAGAATGAAGACTCCTGGGCAGGGGCTGCTTGCTCAAGAGCTTGTTGTGGGTATTTGAATGGATCTTCTGCTCCATTTGGACATTTCCTTCACTCATTGGGGTATTGATAAGGTGATTAGGTCCATGATGAAATTTAAATGGGCTTGCTCCCGGGAAAACAGACCACCTTCCTACAGCCTTGAAGGACCACACAGGAACTTAAAGATCTTGGAAATGTGTGGGTACACTTGGAATTATGAGAATTCATCTGTCTCATGTGGAGGAAGCAGGTCTCATCACCAGGCAGGCGGTCAGGTCTGATCATGACCATGACTGGGTTATGGCTGAGACGTGATTGTATCATGAGCTTGACTGTGGCTTCCACATCATTGGTCTCTCTCTCTCTTTCTCTCTCTCTCTTCCTCTCTCCCCAAGGGTTGAAGATAACCTGAAGAGATACTTCTGCCCCTTACTTTAGCAATCAGACTATGGAAACAATGGTCCCCGAAAAAGCTGGGATTTCCCTTCAGGAATCTCGTGCTGGGAAATGAGAAAGCCTAAAGCCTGGTCCAGCCAGAGAAGAGATTTTTCTCCTGGGAAGATTTAAGGCTTCGACTTCACTACAGAAGAGATAATGATGGCCCCATGATAGGCAAGACCACACCTTGACTGAGGACTGCTCAGTCATGAGTGACTCTGGCCTCTACTTTAGCACTAACCTTGCTTCAGGAACCAGGGATGGACTTCTGGTTGGGTATTGGCTCTCTTACTTCCTCTTCCCAATGTGACCACATTGAATCAATCTCTTTTTTCTGCTTTTCGCTATTAATTTAGCTGTCTTAATTGGCTTATGGATGACAAATGGCCAAACCTAATTGGTTTATTAGGTCCCAAATTGTCACCCTAAGTCTAGTGACAGAACCGCATGCCATCCTTCATCCAAGCTTCAGAGTTATCTACATCTTGAGAGCTAAGATTTAGACGGAACCAACAACCTGTTGTTGTATCTTACAACTGTAGGGAGAAACCTCAACACTGAGGTGTTGTGAAAGGTCATGGGCCCCTCAACTGCTGCCCTGAGGTGGTGGTGACTTGGTTTTTCATTTATTTATCTATTGGCTTTGAAACAGGATCCTGCTATGTAGTCCAGACTGAGCTTGTACTCAAGTCTCCTACCTTAGCCTCCTGAGTGCTAGGATAGCAGGCATGAGCCATCATGCCCGTCAATGCTGGTTCTACTGACATGGGGCATTTGCCTCAACTCAACTGCCTGGCAAGGCGCGGTGGACCAACCTGTGCCTGAAGAAACATTGATCCTCAGGAAATTCTGGTTACCAGCTGTTCCTTCCCACTGTCACCCAGATCAGCAGTCTAGAGTTTGGACTTAGGTCCTAAGTGGTCTGCTCCAAGGTGGCCTCCCCACCTTAAGATTAATGATGGGGACTTCATTCATAAGGAGGCGGGATGTCCTCAGCACTCAAACCAATCAGAAAACACTGCTTTGCTCTGATACCTTTCCACCACCACCCCATCCATGCCTGCAAGATAGAGACGGGGCCATGACAGGAACGGAAGAGTGCAAATAGCCATACCTACTTTGCTGACTGCCTTTGAGTTGGTGGGGGCCCCCACTTTGAGCATAGGGAAGGGTCATCTGCGGCCCAGATTGTTTGAATTGACTGCTTCCTCACACTCTGAAGGTAAATGGAGGGAAATTCATGCACCATTCCGTCATTTGGCTGAGACAAAGACCAGTGATCAGATCTCTTCTGTAGGGCTGACGGGATGGCTCAGCCGGATAAAGGTGCTTGCCACCAAGACGTTATGTCCTGAGTTCTATCCTTAGAACCCTCAAAGAGGAATGAAAGAATTGACTTGAGTTGTCTTCTGAGCTACACACACACATTCTGTGGCGTGTGCACTCACACACATACATACACACAATACATAAACACTTGCAATAAAATATTTTAAGCATGTATAACTTTCTCTTGGTTCCCAGCAAGGTGACATTTTCTGTAATGTATTTGCAAAAATTTTCAGTTAGTCCCACTGTAAAATTAAGAAAACACATTATTTTAGCTTTCATTTATTTTTTGAAATGGGGTCTCATGTGTGACAGGCCAGCCTCGAAATCACTATGTCGCTGAGGATTACCCCAAGCTCCTGATATCCCTGCTGCTACCTTGAGGCACATAATTACAGGCACGCACCACATGTCCTAGGTCTACAGTGGCAGGGCTCAAACCCAGGGCTTCCTGCTTGCATTCCCAGCCCCTAAGCTTTTATTTTTCTAACAAACACACATGAGTTAGACTCCATTCTGAGTGGTTTCCGTCACTCATTCCCAAAGCAAAGCAATGAAATATTGTCGCTGCCGGTCGCTGTGAATTTATAAGGAAACAGGGACAGAACATCAAAGTTCATCAGAGTCCAGACCCGGACCCCACTGCCAGCTCTAAAACAGAAAAGGATAAGGGAGGAAGGGGAAGGAATGGGAGAGGGAGGAGGAAGAGAGGGAAGGGAGAAGGGAGGGAGAGAGTGGGAGGAGAGGGAAGAAAGAAAGAAGCCCCCATTTTGTAAACACATAGCCAGTATTCTAAGCCCTCTGTAACTTCTGCTGACCCTCCTGCTCCTACACCTTCTCCCTCCCCTTCCCTCCCTCAGCATCCCCACACCTCCTTCAACACAAGGCTGCCTTCAGGGCTAATAGTCACCAAGTCCTTCTCTTGGGCTCAGAAAATTACTGCGTAGCCTATTAATAAACATGTCTCTATTTTTGGATGAAGTTATTACTCATAGGACTCAGAACAAACAGGCCTGTATGATCTTTGGCAAATAGTAGTTTTCAGAAGACGCTGAAGCCGCAAGACCAGAAGGGATATATGAAAACAATTAGGAGCAGGGCAGGCCTTAATGAATTATGCAACAGGAGACAGACTTCGTCAACTCTGGGGCCTCTCACTTGCATTAAGAGCAGATTAAATGGGTTCCTGTAGGGGAAACATACACTGCCAGAAGACCCTGGCTTCCAGCCTGAGCCAAGGGGACTGTGAGTAGGAAAGGAATGTCTTTCCCGAGCCATTAGTACCTATTTATCACCCGTGTCTCATGTCTGCCACCCTGGGAGGCACGTTCCATTATCTGATATTTTGACTTTCTCCCCAGTATGAGCATCCTTCTTCCCTTGTCTGCACAGCCCTGGCATCACTATTTAGCAAATGACACTTTTATTGGAGCCCCTGCCATCTGCTGTACTCCTAGCCAAGTACCACACCCTGGCCTGGACCCACACACAGTCTGGCAATTTAATTCTTTTCATCCAGCTGCCAAAAGTGCTAAACTTCTAGAAGCAAAACAAGAAGACTTCTGAAGCTCTCTGGTAAGTACCAGCCTAGTCTCAGCACCAGACAAAATTGCAGGGGCAAGGCTTTAATGGAATGTAATGGGAAAGAATAAAGATCTAGGACAGTTGTGCACAGCTTTCTCTTTACACGTGAGCACGCGTGCGTGCGCACGCACACACATACACATATGCACGCACACACACACGCACACATGCACACACACACACATGCACTCGCATGGGTAAAGACCCTGTGCTCAAGGAGAGTTATATTCTCAGGTTCTAGAGGTTGGGGGTACAACATCCTTTTGGAGACACTGCTCTTGTCCAAATGAGTGACTCTCCCTGCTCATCTGCAGTCTATTCCTCTCCCTTTGATTCTTCAGAAAATCCTTTCTGACATTGTCTTCTTTCTTCTGCAGGATGATCCTCATAAGGAAAAACATGCTATGATCCTCTTATATTTCAGCATGTGTTGGGGGGCTGCTCACAGGCCCCTACTGCTAGCTCAGAAACTACTACAGTCAGTGGCTACTATGAAAGAGAAGTCTAGTTTTCTTCAGAGGTGAAGCCACTGATCTGTTGCTCATGTTACAGTGGGCAGTCTTTCACCTATGAAAGCAACACTAGTTAGACTTAGTAGGGTAGGTGGGTGAGTAGATAGATAGATAGATAGATAGATAGATAGATAGATGATAGATACATGCATGCATATATACATACATAGATACAAAGATACATAGATAAGACATGATATTGGGAGGGGATTTAGGAGGCAGGGCCTGGGAAGAGTTGGAAGGAGGGGTAAATTTGATCAAAATAAAATGTACTTGTGTAAGAACTAGAAAGGTAGCTCAGCAGTTAAGAGCACTTGGTACTCTTGCAGAAGACCCAAGTTTGGCTCCCAGAGGCTACATCGTGGGGGGAGGGGGGCTCACAACTGTCTGTGACTTCAGTTCCAGGGGAGATGACACCCTCTTCTGGCTTCCACAATTACCTGCATTCATGTACCCATACACAGACACACAAACATGCACATAATTTAAATTTTAAAATAAAAAAGAGACGCTTTCACATAAGACAAGAGAGGAAAGACAGAGAAGGCAAAATAGAAGCGACAAGACAGAAAAGATAAATAAAAACTGTTTCACAAGGTGCAGTCCCCTACCAGGTTCTACCCTTTTCTTGTCCCATCTTTAGTCTCTTCTTTCTCAATCCACTGTTTCCCTCCTCACTTCTCAGTCTCTCCTTTACTCACACCAACTAGATGTTCATCCTCATTCCTTCAATAAAACAAGTCTTAAAATTCTGACCTAAGCAAACAAAAGGCTGCATGTCCTAGTTTACCCACTACAGTCTTGGCTTCCAGTCTGTAGACACATTAATTATAACTCTTGAACGGCCAGGACATATTTCACCATCACTTTGCCAAACTAAGTGGTCAGTGTTAGCTCCAAGTTCACTTGACTCTCCCCAGAATGTGAGCCAATTCATTACCTACCCCCTTTTACCCTTCCTCACTTGGTGCTGCAGCACCATCTCTCTGCATCTGCTACCACATAGCAGAAGATGTGGTTGCTATGGTGATGAGCTACTAAAACTGGGAGAGGATTGATGGCATGCTGTGTTGGGAAGACTCGTTTTGTTGCTTATGAGAGGTATCAGTCAGGGTTCTTGGCTAGTAACAAAGGAAGTGGATATTGGCAATTTTTAAGCAAAATTGATAATTCTTGAAGAGTTTATAGACCTAATGAGAGTTCGGGAGCCTGGACTTGGGAAAACTAATGAAGTTCTTGATGATTCAGTAATAAATGAGAGAGCATGAAAGACAACAAATGTGTGCTATCAGTCCAAGACATTTGATCAAAAAGAGAATGTGAGACTAGTAGCCATGAGAGAGCAGACGAGAGGTTGGGTACTCTATGGTGACCGATAAGATATGAAGTAAGAGCAGGCAAGGGCTTCTCTGAACACAATGAATTCTAACTAGAAATTAATTAATAAGATAACTAAATTGGAAAATTTATGTGAAAGCATGGGATATTTACACCAAACAAGGAGGGTTTACTTCACTTTGAATCAAAAAGGAAGTTGCAAGGGAAATCAGAGAAGTATTTTTAATGAATAAAAATAAATACACATCAAAACCTATGCAGTGTAGCTAAAGATACGCTTAGAGGAAAAGTAATAGCTTCACCATACATGTGTTAGGAAAGCAGAAAAGTCTCATGGATAATCTGTGTTTCCTTGTTGAAAAAAATATATAAAATTACAAAGAGGAAAGTAAGATAATCCTAAAGCAAAAAGGGAAGGATGGTGATAATTATGATGATGATAAAGATAATGATGATAATGGTGATGAAGATAAAGATGACGGTGATTAAGATAAAGACGATGATGCTGATGAAAATTATGATGATGATGATGATGATAGATGGTGACCATGATAAAGATGATGGCGATGATGATAAATTGAAGACAGAAACTACCAAAAAGAACCAATAAAACTAAATTGCTCTTTACAAGAGACAGTAAAGAATGAATGTGTGAATGTATGCAGTGGACTTGTGGGTGGAATCTGCGACTAGCTGACAAAGCTGTGTTGGTTTCTCCTCCTGTCACTGTGATAAAACTCCCTAACAAAAAGCAGGTTTGGGGAGAAAGAATTTATTTTGACTCCCAGCATCAGGATACAGTTAGTTCATCAAGGTGGGGAAGCAACAGGAGTTGGAAGCAGCTGGCATATTGTATCCACTATCAGGAAGAGGAGAGAGGTTAAATGCCAGAGCTCAGCTCACTTTCTCCTTTTATACAGTCCAGGATGGAGCCCATGGAATGGCACTGCCCACAGTGGGTGGATATTCTTATGTCAGTTAACCTAATCAATATTATCCCCCACAGGAGTGTCCAACAGACTCTCTGCCAAATGATTCTAGGTCTCATTAGGTTGACAGCTGAGCTTAACCATTTTGGAAATGAAGTAAGTTAAAAAAAATTGTTATTGCCCCACAGAGGCTCACTGAGAGTCTGAGCATATTGGGGTTTAAAGAGGAAATGAAGACCCAAGACATCAGATGAAGACAGTAGGAGGAAGAGTACCACCAGAGACTCAAGTGCTGATGCACACACAGAGAAGCCAGAACCAGCCTTCCTGTCTCCTCTGCAGATGCTCCTGCTCCTAACCCTCATGATTATTCATCTGCTATCGGAGGACAAAAGAGAGAGGATGAAACACAAAAATCACGGTGCTGGGCTTCGAGGATGCTATGTTCCCAGCAAGGTCACAAATGCAGCAGCCTCTTCTCTCTCCTCAGCTGAACTCTGGGTACACCTGATTCCCCGAGAAGCCTCAGTCTACTCTGGCACAGTCTCTCCTGTCATTCCAATGTCTTGCCTTTTATTCCAGGGCTGTCCAGGGACTGGGATTTGCCCTGATTTACAGATGTCTCAGCTCACAGCCATCAGAAAGAATCAGTAGTTTGACTGCAGACATCCCCAGAGCACAGGACATCTCTCAGCCCAGCCACACTGGTAGCAATCAGTCAATCAGATCAGTAGCCACAAAAGGTGACAAAGGCTTTCTGGCTTAAGGCAACCTTCAGACTTGGGATCTAAAACTCTTCTCTAAATAATCCCTACTTGTTTCTTAGGGCCCTGGGTCTTTTGTGTACTCAGGATCATACCCCTGGTATTGGGGGGGGGGTCTCTTGCAGATATTCTGTCCCTATACTTACTTGCCTTTGCATGCAGTGTTGTATAAAAATGCTAAATCTAGCAATGTCCATCTCCCGCATCATCTGGTGCTATACAGTTGCTTGTGCTAATTGTTTCCATGCCAGGGAGTTTGCACTGCCACACTGTAGGAACCCTCAGGGGTGTCACAGGAGTGAGAAGGGCATCATGGGATCAGTTGCCCCAACAACTCTGATTCTACCCCCCACAATCAGGACTCTCAGAGAGTGGCACGTACAACACAAGGCCGTTACATGTGCTGACCTTGTCCCACACTGCTCTTCCTGTTTGCTTCTGTGAGAACTGACTCTTTCTTGGTAAGCACATTAGCTCTGTGATGCTTATTCTGGTTCCTAAAGGCTCAGACTCAGCTTTTATCATTTCTGTCTGCACTGGACTTTTTTTTACTGGGGAAAACTCTTTCAGCCAATGGCCTTTGAGATGCTGAACCAGGCTGGTTCCCTGCTCATGCAGAGGACTGTGATCTATGATTCTACCTTTCCCCCAAACAAAGAACCCTTTATTATATTCAGTTCTGAGCGAGTGTGGGACTGCTCTATTCATGTTCACCTACACTTTTTATTATCACAAGTCTCAGAGACCTATAAATGACTCTGCAATCATTTCCACCCAGGCCAGAGGGGGAGCACTGCCCTTGGATGCCTGTGATTGGTGCAAACATTATCCCTCATTTTCATGAAAGGTTTTCTGTGATTGATCCAAACATAAACCCTCATTTGCATGAGAAGCTTGTGATTGGTCCCCAAACCCCTCCTCTGACTACACAGGCAAGCTGACTCCCTTGGTCAACTGGTCGGAAGACAATCTTCTGTGCTACCTCTCCTGGTGTCGCAGCATTAGAACCCAAAAATGCTTCTCTCAAGTGGCATTTTCTGGCCTACTTTTAGTACAGGGCCACACTGGCAACATGAAGAAGGAAGATCATAACATTGTGACAGAGGCAGAGGAGGATCTGCAGAAGCCACAGAAGAGCAGCCTGCGTGCCAAGCCACAGAAGCATCGGAACAGCTGATGGCTGAGCAGCTGATGGGGCAGCATTGGATTCAGCTGCAAAAGAAACAGAGCGCTGGTTACATTGATAGCTGCAAGGGAGGCAGGAAAACAAGATGGATGCCCAACCACAATGGAGGCGGCAGCAACAACTAAAAGACAGCTGATCTACTTAAGAGAGCAGCTAGGATAGAAAATGAGAGAGACAGGTGGAGGTACAGAGAAAATGAGAGAAGGCAGAAATCTGAGGCTGGAGAAGGACAGAAGGCTATAAAGTACCAGGGGAGTGAAACTAGAGACTGATTGCTGGAAGAGTTCCAGAGAGTTGTTGAGTCTCCAGGGTCAAGGGTCTCAAATACCCTAGACCTGGGAGACACCCTAGACTTGGGAGACAGTGTCAGAGACCTTAACACTGTCCAGCATCAAGGCCTAGGTTACCCAAAAGCTTTAACACTAACAGAGCTAATGACGCCAGTACACTATGCCAACCAACACAGAAGCTATATCACTGTAGAGCTGAGGAATCCCACTAACCCTGCTGCTACCCTAGAGCTGTAAGTAGATTGCAACACTATGAGGTACCACCTACTGCTGCAGTCCTCTGCCTGCTGCTGCTACTTACTGCCCACCAGTGTCAAACAGCAGGAGCTACAAAAGCAGACTAAGAGTCTCCCTTAGCTTCTCCTTTGCCTTCTAACTCTGTCCTGGCAGGAGACAAGGATCCCAGCCAGCGGCTTGGAAGTAGGACTTCCCTTTATTCTCTGGTCTGGATTTACTGGGAAGACTGAAGCTCAGGGGCCTCTACAGCCCTTGGAGGCCTGGATGAGGACCATGTGTATTCCTGGTGTTAGCTTTTGAAGGATTTGCTGAGGAAGGGTTGTGTCTTTGAATTGCATCTGCTTCTGGCACCACAGTGTTTAGGTGTGTTGCCCCTCTGATTGTGCAAACACCCTCTTGCCACATATCTGTATCACTTTAGTATGTCCCCCGTTGCCCTGAGACAGGCCAGAATGAGCAGGACAAGGATGAAGAAAGGAGAAAGAATTCATACAGGATTTGACCTGACGAGAAGCAATGAACATTCCATCAAGAGCTCCACTGCAGCAGCCGGTCCGACACTTTCCCAGTGATTGGCATAGGAAGCAGAGACCCGGCAGCACAGTTCCCAAGAAAAAAAATAACGATGCCAAGGCTGGCTCCATCCCTCCTGTCCTTCTTCACGTGCAGTGTGTGTCTTGAGAAAACTTTGGCCCTTACACACAGAACAACAGAACTCTAAGGTACAGAACATGACAAATGACGTCCCCTGCCTCTGGCTGAGTGCAGCCCGCAGACACACTACAATCCCTGGACTGTGACGATCTGCAAGCCCAGCAGATGTCTGGGGCGCTGAAAGGAAAATGATTGCCCTCATCAATTTTGCTTTTAAGGATCCTTTCAAAAGTGTTTCTTCCCCCCAAAAAGTGCATTAGGGCTTTTCAATAAAAATGCTTCCTTGCAGTTCTCACACGAGTCGGGCTGGAGAGGCGGGGCCTTGGGGATGTCCAGTTTTTCTCAGGCAGTGGAAACAATAGCAGACTGTGTTCCAGTCCCAGCTGCGGGCCTGGCCCCTGAACAGGGCCCTCCTAGGGGAGTGTCCCTCTTAACCTGTTATTGTCGGTACTCCTGCCTCAAATGAGAATGATTATATTTTTCTACAAGATCAAGCGTGACGTGTCTGAGAAGCGTTAATAACTACAGGGCTGGAAAGATGGATCAGTTGAGTAGATTAACTGCTCTTGCAAAAGACCTGAGTTATGATTTCCAACACCCACCTTGGTCAGGCCACAACTCTAAGTCCAGCTTTGGGAGACCCAGCTCCTGATTTTGACCCCCACAGGCATTCTGCGCATGTGCACAAACACATACACACACACATTTAAAAAATAAAATTAAGACCTAAGAAGAAAGTGTGAATGACCATACAGTAACAGAAGTTTGGGGAGATGGCTCAGTGAGTAACAGTGCTTTCCGGAAAAACCTGAGGATCTGAGTTTGGATCCCAGCACTGTTGTAAAAAGTCACTCGTGGCCTTGTATATGTCTTTAACACCAGCATTAGGGCAAGGGGTGGGGGAGGGGCAAAGACAGGAGGATCGTTGCAGCTAACCGACCACCGTCTAGCTCCAGGGTCAGGGAGAGACCTTGTCTCGGGGTAATAAAGCAAAGCGTAATGGAGCAAGGCACCTGGCGTTCTCCTCTGGCCTCAGCATGCAGACAGTGCACACACCTGGACATACTCCAGTATATACAAAACACATGGGGAGAGGGACAAAGGGAGGGAAGGAGGGAGTGAGGAGAAAGAAAGAGGGAAGAAATGGAAAGTGGGAGGGAGAGTCAGTAATCCTGGAGAAATACTGTAAGCAATGTCTTCATGTTCTGTCGTGCTAATGATGCTGCCACCTCAGCCAGAATTGTAGTGAAGCTAAGTGCAGCATCTTCCAGACAAGTTCTCTCTGGGGAGATGGCAATTCTCATGCCATCAGCCTGGGCTTCTTCTGAAGCAGCCCACTCTAACGTGTGACCCGCTCTTCTCTCAAGCCCTTTGCAGAATCAGGTGAGCTCCACGCTGCCCATATTTCACTTCCGCCTTAATAATGTTGTAGTTGTGCTTGCTGGATTCATTGCTTTGCTCAGCAAAGCCTAACGGAGCTCACACCACCTGACAGGGCATCTGCAGACTCAGCTCTTTCCTAAAGTGGCTCAGAGGCTCACGGGACGTCAGCCATGCACACATGAGGGACGATGGGATAGCCGTGGCTTCAATGTGTTCCCAGTTCAGGCAATTCACCAGTTCAAACATTGATGGTATTTGCAGGTGGGCCTCTGGGGGAAAATAAGGTTAGACAAGGTCACCCTGGAGGGTTCTCACATAATCAGACTGGTGGTTTTAAAAGAAAAGGAGAGAGGCAAGATGGCGCATGTGCTCTCTTGCAGGTGGGACCTCTGCAGTGTCCTGAAGCTCTTGTCAGAGGCTGGCTCCATGATCTTGGGTTTCCCAGAGCCTAGGACTGAAGATGCTAAACTTGTTTATAAAGTACATTGTGTGACATTCAGTTAAACAGCAGAAAAGGACCCGCGCTAACCATGAAATAACTTCTGAGTTGGATGTGACTGAACATTGCTGTTGTGCAAAGAGTCTCCACTGTCAACTTGACTGGAGTTAGAATCACATGAGAGACACACCTTAGGGGTATCTGTGAGGGTGTTTCCAGAGAGGCTAAACTGAAGAGGGGGGACGCACCCTAATGTGGGTGATGTGATTTCATGGACTGAGGACTTAGACTAAAAAAGAAAGAGGAGAAGGAGGAGAGAGAGAGAGGAAGGCAGGGAAGGGGAGAAGGGAAGGGAGGGAAAGAGAAAAGGGAGGGAGATAGAATGGGACCGAGGGAGGGAGGGAGGGAGGGAGGGAGCCTAGGCTGGGGAGATGAGTGTAAAGAGCTTTCTGTACAGGCATGAGGACCTGAGTTCAGATCACCAGCACACACACTGGGTGTGGTCATGCACACCTGTAACTCTAGGTGAGTAGAAACAAGC
Source organism: Neodon shergylaensis (assembly GCA_025134845.1). Taxonomy (NCBI): domain Eukaryota; kingdom Metazoa; phylum Chordata; class Mammalia; order Rodentia; family Cricetidae; genus Neodon; species Neodon shergylaensis. The sequence continues at coordinate 3,766,685 of JABTXL010021416.1, read as the reverse complement.
CGATCTCCAGAGCTCACTGGTCAGTCAAAGAGTGCTAAGTCCAGCAAGAGACCCTGCCTCACTCAGAAGATAAGTAGAAGGTAATGGATAAAGCCACTTGACATTGCTCGCTCTCTCTCTCTTTCACACACACACACACACACACACACACACACACACACACAGCTTGATGAACACCAGCATTCATTCCCCTCCATTTCCTGACCACAGACAGAGACACTGTAACAGTGTCTTGTGCTTCTGTCTCCCTGCCTTCCCAATCATGACAGACCACACCCTCAAACTGCAGCCCCCAAATGAGAAGATGCACCTTTCTTTCCTTGAGTGTTTTTAAGGCATTCATCACTGCAACAAAAAAAGTGGAACTAGAATTCATCGTCTTTCTGCCTCTCTTCCTTTAACACTTCAAACCTGTTCATGTCACCAAGGTAACAAGGCTTTGATACGTCTGCTAAAAATGATCCAGAAAATTGTCGTTCAGAACAAATAGGTCATCTATGGGAAAACATATTCGAACCTAATGTAGCTATACATATAAAGAGTTGGTGGTCCAAAGGTCCCTAGTCCTCTATCAAAGGGACAAGGCATGAGTCAAAGCAGAAACAAAGGCCAAAATTATAATTTAATAGACCGTGAATGGCAACTGACAAATGAGGGTTTGCTTGTTTGTTTGAATTTGTGAATGGAAGTTTTCATTTTGCAAGACTAACATTGTTGCTTAAATTGGTTATGTTGCGTTGTTTGGCAGGCGCTGGGTCTGATGCAGAATGACTTGACTGAAATACATCTTCAGAACCATAGATCCTCATCAGATGAAGCAAGGTGTCCTAGACAGCTCCAGCTTTCGACTTGACACAGCTGAAAAGGGAATCTGCAATGAAGGGTTGCCCTGATCATGCTGGCCTGTGGTCTTGTCTGCAAATGCATTGATGATTGACGTGGGATAGCCCAACCCCCTGGCCTATATAAGAAAGCCAGTTGGTTGGGCATGAGCCAGAGAGTGAGCCAGCAAACAGCATTCCTCCATGATCTCTCTTCCAGGCTCCTGCTGGAGTTACTGCTCTGACTCCCGTTCGTGATGGACTGTGACCTGTAAGATGAAGTAAACCTTCCTTCCCCTAAGTTTCCTTCGATCATGGTGTTTTATCACAGCAACAGACAGTACATTCAGACACGAGGAAACTATGCCATCAAGAGTTCCCTCATTAGATGCTTCTTAAAACAACAGTTTTAAAAAATCAAGTCATCAGAACACATGTTAATCAGATTTCTGTGACAAATACCTACAGCAAACAGCTTAAAGTTAAGTGTCCTGGCTCTTAGTCCTGAGTTCAGATTAGGCCTGAGTTCGACTCCCTTGTTCCACCTGAAAGACCCCCCACTCCAGCTATGCAGCCCCTATAACGCCATTTTGCAAGGCTTAAAACGCCCCACCCGAGGTCAGGGCAAGATCGGAAAGCTTGCCACAGTTTATCTGTGGTTGAACATCTGGTCCTGAGTCAGGGACGGAGAGTATCAGTAGCGCCCCACACCCTGAGCTCTTGTCCTGAGTCAGGGACGGAGAGTATCAGTAGCGCCACACACCCTGAGCTCTTGCCCCACACACCCTGAGGAACTTGTCCATGAGTTAACCCTGGCCTTATTCAAACTAACCAATAACCATGCATCTCGCTTCTGTGCCCGCGCTTATGCTCCCCTATCCCTATAAAAAGCACTCTCCCTAGCCAAGGGGCGCGCAAGTCTTCAGAGAGACTTTGTCGCCCCGGGCGCCCGTGTATCCGAATAAAGCCTCTTGCTGATTGCATCCATACAATTGGTTTCGACTGGTTCCTGGGTGAGGGGTCTCTCCTGAGGGAAGACTCTCCTTGGGGGTCTTTCACACCATTTCTGGCCTTGTGCTGAGGGAGAGCATTATGATGGAGGAGGCTGGGCAGAGCTGAGCTGCTCACTTCACAACATCCAGGAAGCAGAAAGAGATAACTAGACCAAGAGACCAGAGTTAAAGTAGACTTTTCAAGGAGACACACCCAAGAACACATCCCGAGGGCCCACTCCAAGGACATGCCCCAGGGCTTCATCCCAACAATCTATTCCTCAATAAAGCCCACCTTCTAAAGTTTCTCCCACATCTCAGTAGCCCCTTAAGTTAAGAATCCATCAGTGGGTTAGTTTATTGATGAAGTCTAAGCCCTCATGAACCACCCCAATCCTGAAAGTCTCATCGCTGTTGTACTGGGGACCAAGCCTTCTGTGAATGGGTGTTAGGACATTAGTATCTAACTTGTTATAGCACACTATTGTTTGGGCAACATGGAAAAAGAGAAGCAGAGAAAGACACAGAAAGGCTGTCTCAGGTAGATCCTTCTTCCCTGGTCTGCTCACTTTAGGAACTTGTTTCCCTAATCTACTTGCCAGGTGGAGCCCTCACCCTGTCCAAATATCTGGGTTCAAACCCCACCTCTTCCCTACTTAGCACTGTGAGCCAAGTACATGACTCCCCGAGCCTTCATTTTTCCCAAGTAAACTAGAAATAACGGTGTCTAATTTCTGAGCTGCTGAAGGAATTCATTGAGATGGTGTGTGCTTAGCCCAATGGCATTTGCTAAGTGCTGGATAAAAAGCAGACAGCATTATTGATTAATACTCCCAAAAGGAGTCCTTTAGACACAAAACTTTAACAAGATCACAGAAAAATATTGGTATAACCAGAGGGTACACATTAAACATCTCACCTAAACATGATTGTGTCTGTGACAAATGACAAATTCTTACCTGAGGAAAACTTCCTGCCCATAACACAATCTCTCTCTCTCTCTCTCTCTCTCTCTCTCTCTCTCTCTCTCTCTCT
>JABTXL010021416.1:3698219-3757417 GCA_025134845.1 Neodon shergylaensis | reverse complement strand
AGCTTCAACACCTGCCCTCAAGCCTTCCTCCCACAGCTGCAGCTTCAGCACTTGCTCCCAAGCCTTCCTGCCCACAGCTGCAGCTTCACCATCTGCTCTCAAACCTCCCTGCCCACAGCTGCAGCTTCAACACCTATTCTCAAGCCTTCTTGACCATGACTGCAACTTCAACAGGAGATTGGTCCAAGTCTGAGCCAGTTCCTAAGTCCTAGGAGAAATCATTGTTTCCCTACCTTTATTCAGGGTCTACCATGATCCACTGAGTTGCGACTCATGGTAGAGATACCAAATTTATTACAACCAAGGGTGAGAATGCCAACCACCCCTTCCCACATCTGCGCTCCCTTCTTCCTCAGAAGAAACCCCTGGCTCCATACTGTACACTCCATACCTGTCTCCCTCAGGGTCCCTTGAAGCTAAACATGGCCTGTGACCATGTTCTAGCTAAAAAGACAATAGCAGAACAGCTGAATGACAGTTTCCAGGAAAGGCCTTTCCAGTTTAGCCAGGGCTTGACTCTTCTTCATTCTTTGCCGGTATTCCACCATCAATTGTGAAATGTAGGTGCACCTGAAGTTTAGCTACCATGACAGTCAAGAAGACAAAGTCTACATCCTAGAGGTGGCACAGTGATGTCTTGGGAGGAGTCTATGTCTTCCCAACCCTCATGAAGCCTCTACCCCAGGACGGGACTCTCACCTCTCAGTGTTCTCATTTTAGAGCTTGTTTATTTGTCTTTCTCTCTTACAAGTCCTCAAAACTATTTCATCCATACAGAACCTAGCTATAGTCAGAGACATACACTGTTGTGGGAGGCTGCTTGCTTGTTTCCCAGCTGCCTAGACTCCCAAAATAATCACACAGAAACTATATTAATTAAATCACTGCTTAACCAATCACTATGGCATATTCCTAGCAAACTGTTACATATTAAATTAACCCATTTCTATAATTTTATATTTTACCATGAAGTTTGTGGCCTACCAGCAAGGTTACAGCTCACATCTTTCCCCTCTGGTGTCTACATGGCATCTCACTGACTCCGCCTTCTTTCTCCCAGCATTCAGTTTAGTTTTCCCTGCCTAGTTCTACTCTGCTAAACCACTGGCTGAAACAGCTTTTTTATTCCTTAACCAATAAAAGCAACACGTATACAGAAGGACTTCCCACCCCAAAACATATTCACACACACGTTCTTCCACCAGACATGGGAACAGCTCAGAGAACTTCTTCTGTCCTATTCTTCAGCTGTTCTCCACTGTCATCAGAATAGGGATACTGTGGCATCCCAGGATACCCATCCCAGCCTGGAAGGCCAAGTTTTATGACCAAGAAATAGAAACCCCTGTTTCTCCTCCTAGAAAGATCTTAGCATGATCATATCAGAATATAGAGTACTCCACATAGGGCTTAAAGGATGCTTTTTGTTATCTGTACTTATGGATGCTTGGAGTTGTATCTGAAAGCTTTGAAGGTCAATCCTTGAGGGAACCTGAACTTTCAAACTGCTTCACCCCTTCCTCAGTAGAAGCACCAGGATGCCCCAGATGATAAAAACTCAAACTCTGCCCCTAGATGTGGACAATGTCCTTTGTCCAGGCTTCCCAGTAGGCAAAGATGGTCACTTCCTAGGGATCAGCAATACATCAGCATAATGTCAGCACAGACAAACCGGGCACCATGGGAACAAGATCCTAAGGCCCAAGTGCCAAGTGTGGAAAAGACCATGACCATTGTGACGGTTAAATTGCCAGCTTGACACACTTGAGACCCACCTGAGAAGAAAGTCACAATGAGGGGGTCATCTACAACAGGTTGACCCATGGGCATGTCTTGGGTGGTATTTTGACTAGTTGATTGAGGTGAGAGGACTCCCCACTATGGGCACATGCATACATTCCTTCTCTCTGCTCTTAACTGTAGATGTGACTAGTTGCTTTGGATTCCTGCTCCCTGATGTCTTCAAAATGACAGGCTACAGCCTGGAATTGGGAGCTAAAGGAAAGCCCTCTTCCCCCTTGTCATTTCTGTCAGGGAATTTCATCACAGCAACAGAAATGAAACTAAGATGGCCACCAAGGACACTTGTCTGTCACCTGTGCCATGTGCTACCACACAGCTCGTGCACACAAGACTAAAGCCATGCACCCAGGTCCTGGCCACTTGGAATTCCTCCACGCTAATCACCCATCATCCCAGTTATCCCCTCGTAACCAACTCAAGTAAAATTTGAGCTCTTCCACCAAAATCTCCCATGCCCTCCTTGCTTTATTTATCTTTTCTCCCTCGCTTCCATCCAGTACCCTATGCTGTCTACATTGGTGACTGGCCCAGCTCTTTAGGAGATGGCCGAACCTTTGCCATGCACTTACTGTTTTATTTATTGCTTATCTTCCCATCATGCTCTGTCAGAATGAATATTTTTGTCTTGCCCATTTTTCTTTCTTTCTCCTCAAGGCTTAGAAGAGTGTCTGGCATTCGGCAGTTGCCTGATAAATATTTGTAGAAGGAATGAATGAGTGTCTCAGACTTGCTGACAGTAAATGCATTCACTGGGCTTGGTCCAGACAGCAAAGTGACCGGATGCTCTGGGAGGGAATGCTGCCCAGACTTGCAGGCGGGGTCTGGATGTCTCTTGCCTCCCTGGACAAAGCTGAGGCCTAAGGCAAGGCTGAGAAGGAGAGAACCAACTCTCATAGCTCTCTTTATGAAAAGCCATATATGGTGCTTGGTGTTTCTATAAAGCACTACATTCAGAGCTACTGGAAACGGAGAGCCCTGGGGAATAAGCGGCCCAACATATGGGTAGCTTCTGAGGATAACGGAAGGGCAGAGGATCACCAGAGTAGAAGTAGAAAGGACCATAGGCAAAGCAGGTGTTAACTGTACCCTTTGCCTTCCAGCTGTTTATTACACGTGCACATCAGCCCAGCCAAGTGGCTTGCTGCTCACAGTGCAGTTGCCCAACCCCTCTGTAGGGTCTTGCCTAGATCACAGAGCAGTTGCCTGTGTAAGGCAGAGTCCTAATTCTGAACTAGCCACTCAACATCGAAGGCCCAACAGTCAAGGCCAGGGTCACTCTCAGATCCTGGTGCAACTTTGCTCCGATCAGTCAACCCAGGATGTCCATTGATTCGGTTGCTTATACCTGGAGAAGGCTGTGAGCATCAAGTCTGGTTTCAAATGCATGCAGTTGTACAGGCTACAGGACCCATACTCTCAAGACTCTGGGCATGGCTGACTGTTCTACGATTGCCAGTTTTGAACTTCCAATCTGAAAAGGGCCCTCAGTTGCTCTCTGGGCTGTGGCATGCAGATTAGGTAGCCAATCCTGCAAGCCTGTGCTAGGTTCTCCCATGACTCACACAGTATCTCCCGTGATTAGCACATGCAGCCTGTTCCCCTGCTGTTTCCCCTCATGATATGAATATGCCTTTGCTCAAATGCATCTGGGACCAGAAAGAGTCTTGATCTCTTCTCCTGTTGCTGCAATAGAAATTCTCCATGAGATCAGTTTAAAAGAGAAAGGGTTTATGTAGTAGGCTCAGAGTTGAAGGCGTAGCCCATCATAGCGGCGCACTGAAGGCAGCAAGGGTTTATAGTAGCTGGTCACAGTATGCCCACAGTCAGGAAGAAGAGAACAATGAACGCCCGTGCTCAGCTTTCTTTCTCCATTTTATGGAGCACGGGTTCCCCCATGCAGTGCAGCAGTGTTTCTCTTCCGTGTTGATCTCTTTAACCATTACGGCTGCTTCTTTAGTGAGCCACTGCTTTGAAATTCCCTCCACCAAACAAATTAGTCTCTTATCTTTAAACTCAACTTGACTCAAGTTCTCAGGACATCAGCAGAATGAAGGCAGATTCCTAGCAAATTTATTACATAAATGGCTCCCAGCCCAGTCTTATCTGAAACCCTGGGAGCCTGGTCTCCCCTGTGTATATTTCTCTCAGCATTGCTGTCTTCCAAATTCCCCTAAGACTGGCCCATGAAGCCTAGCTCTGATGCCAGCTACTGGGACTTTTTAGCCACAAAACAGTTCCAGGGGCCTATAAGGCACATTGTTGGTGTTACCACAGCCATGGCCCCACTCCTGGTACTAAGCACCTTCATTTATTTTTCTGGTGTTGTAATTTTAAAAAAAAATGACAAAATCAACTTAAGAGTAGAAAGGTTTATTTTTGTCTCAGAGCTCAAGGTATAATTCATCACAGAAGGGAAGCCAAAGCAACAGGAGCTTGAAGCAATTACTCACACTGTGCCATAGTCAAGAAGAGAGCAAATGCACTGAATGTCACACTCAGCCTGCCTTCTTCATTTTATGGGGTCTGGCAAGGCCTCTGAAGCCACCTATTGGTTCCCCCCAATACAAACTTTAAGCCACTGCATTAATGGGGGCTAAGGACTAGTCCCCTAATAGCTTAAGGGAATACCAACTGTCTCAACCCGTAGACAACGCCTCAGCTCCCAGAGCAGGAGTTAGCATATTTCATGCTGACTGGCTGGCATTTTCTGGTTGTTATACACAATGGTACATATGCAACCAGAGTGTGGGCCTCAGTATGACATAGAATGCTAGCTGTTGGCAGCACACAGCATCAATGAAGAATACCGCACACATATTTACAGGCTTGGTTCCTTAGTTTATTGGTGATTTTTCCTGTTGCTAGGACAAAACGCCTGACAACAGCAACTTGGGGGAGAGTGTATCTTGGCTCGCAGTTTAAAGGAGCAGCCTTGGATGGCAGGGAAGGCATGGTGGCAGAAGCATGGGGGGCAGTTTGTCAAATTGCAGCCATAGTCTTGAAGCAGAGAAAGATGCCTGTGGCTGTACAGCTTGCTTTCTCCTTTTTATTCAGTTTAGGAACACAGCCTCTGGGACGGGGCTGCCCACTTTCAGGGGCAGACCTGCCTATGATAGGTGTGTCTCCTAAGTGGCTCCAAATCCAGTTGAGGATCAAGATTAACCCACAGAGCTCAGGGAAGACTCTGGCACTCAGAAACAAGCAAACCCCCTTTAAGAATTCAGTCTCTGAGAGGATGTGCACCTGCTTCATTTCCTTGGACCTATGGACCCCTTCCCTGGAGGGTACCCATCTGGTTCTCCATTCACTTAGTTGCAGGATATGTGTCCCTGATCTGTTCCTATGAAACAAATGGCTCTCAAACTCAAGAGCTTAAAACAATAAACCCTCATTCTGTCATGAATGAACTCCCATCCTATTGTGAAGTTTCTCTGGCTTGGACATTTGCATATGGCTGAGCTCTTGTTCCGGCTCAGAACTGCTCATGGTGCCATGAGCAGCCAGCCAGAGTTGCCAGTATCAGAAGGCTTGGCTGGGATGGAGGATCTGCCTCCAGGGTGGGTCATTTACATTCACAGGCTACATAGTGCTCTAGGCAGATGGCTTCAGTGCCTCACTTTCTCGCTGGTGTCCTCTGAGCAAGTGGTGTTTCAGAATAGTATGCTTTTTCAATGTTCTGGTGAAGCCGGGGTTCTGGAAGGGCGAGAATACCAGAAGATGGGGACAGTTGCGGCCAGTTTGCAGTCTACCACCTCAGGGATTTCTTTTCCTGGCTGACAAATAGACAAGAGAGCCATAAGCTCCATGACAGCAGGAGCATGGTCTTTAGCTCCCTATCTGTGAAGCGGTGCCAAGTTCACGGCCTTGCAGAAAATAGCTGTTAGCTAAATGTTCTAGAGCAAGTGATAAGGATTGTGTCTGTAGGATCTGTTTCTGCAAGCGCATGCCGTGTACTAGAAAAGGGACACTTCACAGGGAATGTGGCGAAATTTAAACAGCCAAAATCAGAGAAATAGAACTTTACTAAAGCTCACAGAAAATGCCATTAATGGAGCTATTTCCACAACATGAAATTTAGCCAGATTTGGTCAGTTTTAGGCACCAGGGATGGTGAGCGTGGTGGCTATTCTTGGCTATCAACCTGACTACATCTGAAATTAACTAAGACCCCCCCCGCCCCAGGCAGAACACACCTGTGGGTGATTTTTACTTAATTTGAAGTAGGAAGATCCACTTCTAATCTGGATCTTTGAGTTAGGAAGACACACCTTTAATACAGATCATTTGAGCTGGGAAAACCCACCTCTAATCTGGACCACACCTTCTGATGGAAATCTATATAAGGACATGGAAGAAGGAAGCTTTGGCTCTCTGCCTGCTTGCTCTCTTCTCACTAGCAAGTCCATTCCTTCACTGACATTAGAGCCTACTTCACAGGATTCCAGTGGATACTGAAGACCGGCCGAGACGTCCAGTCTCATGAGCTGGGCAACTACTGGATTCTTGGACTTTCCATTCATAGGCAACCATAGACAGACAGACAATCAGATAGGTAGATGGTTGGTAGATAGATAGATAGATAATCAGATAGATAGATGGATGAATAGATAGATAATCAAATAGATAGATAATCAGATAGATAGATAATAGATAGATAGATAGATAGATAGATAGATAGATAGATAGATAGATTCATCTTGTAAGTTCAGTTACTCTAGAGAACCCTGACTTATACAGTGAGGAATCTTGGTATCACAGGACTTTGCACTGCTTGGGGTACAGGGCACAAAGCAGGTGTAGGGCCCTGTTTCATTCATTCGACTGCATTGCATATTCTTTGCCTTTAGGGTGGCTCCAAGGTGGTCAAAACGCAACAACAAAAACAATGGGCAGTTTCCCTGTCCTCTTGTCCCTGGTGATAAGCCCCTTTCTCATCCCAGATCACTCTAAGGGAAACTCTGAGGAGAGCTCTCCTAGTCACAAAGCCCTTCCCACGTGCAGTCCCTCGACACGGCGGCAGGCATGTCTCCAATATCAGCCGGCCAGAATGGCTCCAGGCAGGAAGTATGAACATCCACCTCTGACCTCCAGGTCTGCGTCCCAGCTCACACAATCCATGCTTTACCCAGATGTGTTGCTGTTGTAGAAGGCGTGCTTCAGCTTCTGGCTCAGTCACACATCTTAGCTGGGCCCCAAGAAGGAGAAGCAGAGCTAAGAGTTCAAGTGCAGCTCATGCATTAGAAGAAAACACTGATGCAGGAGGAAGACTTGAGATGCGGACAGGCAGAAGGCTGGTGTGCTATCAAGTAACTTCTCACCGTAGCAACTGCAGCCTCAAGCTCTGGGAAACCCAGAGCCAACTGGGGTCATGCCAAGCAGTGATTTCACAAAGGGGTAAAAGCGCCAGACATTTATTCAACAACCCCGCAATCAGGGCTGGGATGTGGCCGAGGCTTCCGTGGCATCTCCAGCTATGTAGCACGTGGGCAAAGGTGCAGATGGTGACAACTTGAAGTCTGCAGGTGACATGGGAATGTAGGAGCCAAAAGGTGCGAGCAGGGAGGCTGCAGACAGCTTCTGTTTCTATGTTTGCATTCATTTTCCCATTGCAGATTTACCTACCAGCTGTGCCAGGCAAGGGCACTCACCCAGAGCTGGCAAGTGAGAACTTTGGAATTTAACAACTATACTCCTCTGCTTTCTTCGGAGGCCTGTGCAGTGCTAACTTTAACAGAAGTAGTAAAAGACTTTCTCTGTGCTGGGAAGGCTCTATGCTTTGTCTATGTGGTCAGTGGTATCTCCACTCCTATCTTCTGAGAGGACTGCTATCACAGTCCGATGACAAGGCACCCAAGGCCTCTCTGTTGGGAGTTGAAGGAACACAGTAGTTAAAGCAGAAACTAGACACAGGGCTCCATTCTGTTGTCTCACAAAGTGGTGACTAGCTTTTATTGTCACCTCCACACATCTAGAGTCACCTGGAAAAGGAGTCGCAAAGAAGGACTGTCTACATCGTCTAGCTGTGGCCATGTCTGAGACAGATTGCCTTAACTGATGGAGGAAACCCCAACTCACTGAGGACAGGGGGGTCCTGGTATGTGCAGGAGTTGAGAAACGGAGCTGAGCCCAGCAGGCAAGTGAGCATCCATGCGTTCACTTCTCTCTGCTCTAGACTGTGGATGAGATGTGAAAAGCTGTTCTAAGCTCCTGCAGCCTCCACCTCTGTGCCATGATGGACTGTAACCTGGAGTGGAGCTGAAGTAAACCCTTGCTCCCCTATGGTCCTTTTTGTTGGCGTGTTTTCTTCACAGCAACAGAAGTGGAACTGTAACACACAGGCAGCCCAAAGATGTGGGTTACCTCCCTAAAGCAATGCTCACCCGGTCTGCAACCGCAGAGCCCAGCTCAACCGTCTGCTCCTCCGGGAGCTCTCTGCCCACCCATTCTTCAGTTCCCTCTGCTCCATGGGACGCCACAGGTCCCAGCCCTGCTTCATGGGGGGGCGGGGGGGGGCGCTAATCTAAGATGTAAATGTGGAAGGACAAATCGAGCCTTCCTTATCAGATCAAACAGTGAAAATGCCTGAAGCTTTGCTCTAGACATGAGGAGAAGGCATATTGACATTAGCTGTCAAAGAGCATGGCGTGTAGGAGTCTTCGAGCCAGCTGGAGGGGTGTACCAGCTTCCTGTCGCTGTAACAAAATACTCCAGATAATCCAGCAATCCAGAAAAAGGCTTTGGCTCACAGTTTTGGGACATATTTTTGTCCTTGGTCAGTGGGCCCTGTGCCAGGGTCAAGGCACCATGCCATCTGGAAAGGAAGGGAAGATAAAGTTATTCTTGCAAAAAGTGGGGAGCCGATAGAGAGAGGAAGGGAGGACGTACTCCTGTGGTCTAACATTCCAAAACTGGACGTCTTTTCACACACTGTCAACTCGTATTTCTTTTGGGGAATTTCTCTTCGTGGTTCTTACCGGTTTTTAACTGCTCACATTTGTTTGCTTGTCAGATGCGTTCCAAATATTTTCCACCATGTTTATCCATCAAGCAAATTTTTAGCATCTTGTACCACATCCACAGATTTTTATCTTATCATTGTTTTATTTTGATTTGTTTTTTTAATTGCTGGCAATAACGCATGAGCAATTTTAACCACAGCATTGGGCTATGAATTGTTCTTAACTCAGTGTTCTAATTAAGCCTTGTTTTGTTTCCTTAAGTGTGAAGAGCTCTGTTTGCTTTTCTGGAATTAGTTAAATTAATCTTTTGTCAGAAAACATGAATCATTGCTCTTGAAGCAAAAAAAAAAAAAGCCCGGATAATCATTTAAGTCCTCAGGAGGATGGGGAGATGGGGGAGCAAGTCCTCCTGAGCAGCTCCTGCATCTGGTGACAGCGGGAGACCCAAGCTTGAGCCCCCACTGCCTCAGCCTCAGTTACCTGCCACCTCTCCAACCCCTTCTCTAATGAGGGTCCTTCTGGGGCTGAGGTGACATTTCATCCAATAAAGTGCTTTGCTGTGTAAGAACGAGGACCCGAGTTTGGATCCCACCACTCACAAATGATCGGCACATACCTATAGTCCCAGCAGTGGGGAGGGAATAGAGAGGAGAGTCTCTGGCGTTTGTTAGTCTCCAGTCTAGCTGGATTAATGAATTCTCAGTTCAGGGTGAGACCATCTCAAAAAATTAGTGGAGAACAATGGGGAAGACACTCAACACCACGCATGATGCATACACCCAAATATGCACATATGAAATTTACACACATACACACACAAAGTAAGAAATAAAATTATATAAACAATTCTTTAAAATGAAACCTTCTTTGAGTTTCCCCCTTCCTGGTGGGTACTGGCATCTCCTAGCAATAATAAGTCAACCACGAGTTCCAAATGACCAACCACCTGCAGGTTCAACAAGCATTCATGTTGGCCTTGCAGTTGGCGTGAGCAAACAACCAGTGTGTTCTAATCAGACCCTCCTCTGAGATTCCAAAGAACGGGGCAGGCTCGAGCTCCTTCTTTCATGCCGAGGTATAGATCTGTTTGCTTCCTTGTTCAAATATCTCAGGACACAGCTCCTAAGGTTCAGTAACCAAGACACACACTTGTGAAACCACTTTGACACCTATGCACACAGAGGCTCCAGGACTGTCCCCACCCCCAATGGCTTTTAAAATATCTTTACTGCTGTTTCATGGAACTCTGTTTTACTGAACATTACTTGAATAAGGTAGATTTGTAAAATATGTCTAGGAGAAGGGTTGTTGGTAGCTTGTGCCTATAATCTCAACACTAGGAGGCTGGGTAGGAGACACTCAAGTTCAAGACTAGCCTGGGATACATAGTGAGTTTCAGGCCAACCTGGGCTACAGTGTTAGACTCTGCCTCGAGAAATATATATATATTTCTGTTCCCAAAGGTTTTCTGTTATTGAGATTTGTACTGCAGATGTTAGAAATTTTTATAGTGCTTTTAAAAACACTTCAAATCCAGAATCAAACGTGCATACTACGAAAACAGACTCTCTCACACACTGTGGCTTATCAATTGCAGCTGAGGTCCCTGTATCCACACCCTTGAAAGTGTGACTTAGTCTCCCATGTCAGGTATATACATTAGGAAATTGGGGCTGATGCCCTGCTCTTGCATTTGACCAATATGATACATCAGGAATGGCACTGTGCCCATTCTGACCATAGACCTCATGAGAACAATATGGCGCTACATGCTAACAAGCCGCGCTACGAACACCTGGGGAGAGAGTCTCAGTGAGGCATTGTCTAGATCAGACTGGCCTGTAGGCAAGTCTGTGTGGGGTTGTCTTTGTGTGACAAAACAAGACAAGGTCAAAAAGAGAGCAACACCTTAGGTGTTAGGTCCTGGACTGTGTAAAGCAGAGAAAGGGGAAGGCAAGCATGTATGCTCAACCTCTCTGCTCTTGACTGTGGATGAGTGTGACCAAGTTCTTGCCTTGCTATCCCCACAATGATGGACCTGGGATTCCAGGCCAAAGAGACCCTTTTATCCCGGGAACTGAAGCAAAGGTCCACAGCGAGGGGGCCAATGGTTGACTGAAGTCTCTGAGACTGAGTCAAAATGCACCTGTTCCCTTTGTGAATTTATTATCTAGGGTATTTTGTTATAGCACTAGAAGGCTGGCTAACCCAAAACTCAGCCAAACTCAGTGGAGCCACCAAATAAAACCCAGCGCACATTGCAGATCCAGTTAACCTGCAGTCTTGAGCTGTAGTTAGTGACTTGCCTGTGATCCCAGCACTCAGAGGCTGAAACAGGAGGATTGGCAGCAAGTTCTACATCAGCCTGGGCTACCTAGTAAGTTTGTGGCTATCCCTGGCCTATAGAGTGAGGCACTGTTTTAAAAATTAAAACCTTACAATGTTAAAGTTTCCTATTCAGAGAAGTGATATTGATATTGTTGGTTAAGAGATTTGCATCAGTGTTGCTTTTATTAGTTAATGAATAAAGAATTATATGTGTTGCTTTTATTGGTTAATGAGTAAATAATCTGCCTTGGCCTATGACAGGGTAGGGTAGAGCTAGGCAGGAAAAACTAAACTGAATGCTGGGAGAAATAAGGCGAAGTCAAGAGATGCCATATAGCCACTACCAGGAATAGACATGCCAGAACCTTGCCAGTAAGCCACAGGCACATGACGATACACAGATTAATAGAAATGAGTTAAATTAAGATGTAAGTGTTACCCAATAAGAAGCTAGAACTAATGGGCCAAGCAGTGATTTAATTAATATAGTTTCTGTGTGGTTATTTCAGGGCTGAGCAGCTGGGAACAAACAAGTGGTCTCCTTCTACAGGACATGGGAAGTGTGCCCTTGAGAAAACTGAACACAGAAGCCTTGGGAAGTAACAAGAAGGGATACCTTCCCAGCTTAGAGGCAGAAGAGGCATCCCAGGGCCTGGGAGGTAGGCATTATAATCATGGGAGTGGCCTCTCCATAGACTGAAGCAGCCACAGCAGAGGCCACACAGCATCATAAACAGTATAGGACTGGGCAGCTTAGCGGTCCCAGCTACAGCCCCCTGGTGAAACTGAGGATCCTCATTTGATGGTTCCAGGCCCCGACTTTTCATAGAAAGAATCTATGTAGATTCTAAAAATCTCCCTTTCTAACTGAGTGCCCAGAAGGTGCTGGGGTCACTGTCTAAGAACCACAGCTGCTTGTGGTTCAGAGCTGGGTCTGAACCATACCAAAGGAGCTTAAGATGAAGCCCAGGAGTCTTTTGACCTCTTGACCTTGAGACTACACCCTCATCTAATACTTCATTTCCAACATGTCAATTTCAGGAACTGTAGGGTCCCTTCCCAGATAGGTGGGAGTGTTAAATAAGAAAGCACACAGGACTCCCTCAGCACAGCTTAAGAAAACTGCCCTTCTCGTTATTCTGCTCATTCCCAGGCTACTGGAGCGTGGCTGGCAGAGAGGGTGAACAGGTAGGAGGGGCCTGCCTCTGAGTTTTAATTGAAAGGTTAAATCTCACCTGAGAAGCTCACATAACCTAAGCAGTTTCTGTGTCAAAAAAGACCTTTAGGGCAGGAGGGGCAGGGGGAGTACACTGATAAGGAAGGTGAGCCAGGTGGGCATAGAAGCTACTGGAAAGGCTTTGGGTATCCCTTGTGCACCTTTAGGATGGCAGCGGGGAAGGAAGAGCTTGTGCAAGAAAGAGGTCACAGACCTTCCTTCAGCCAACAAGAATTCAGGAGCCTTTGAGACAGGGCTCACCGTCTCCCTTCCACACTGAACTTTGTAGATGCCCTATGGGTGTCTAAGGGTATGTCACATCTAATGCAGCAAAAGCAGATTCCTTCTTGTTCCACCTGCCCTATACCCCACACCCTCTTCCATCTCTGCCCCTTTCCGAAAAGGAAACTATCCACATTTGTTGTGTTAACAATGGCTGACATCATCTTAGAAGACAGAATCTCAATGGGGAAATGCCCCCACACCCCCCCAGCCTATTGGCTTGTAGGTAGGCCTGTGGGGTATTTTCTTGATTAATGATTGATGTGAAAGGGCCCATCCCACTGAGAGTGACAGGTGGTCCTGAGTGCTCGGAAAAAAGAAGGCAGGAAAAGCCATGGCAAACAAGCCAGTAAGAAGCACTCCCCCTTTGAGTCTTCTTCAGTTCCTGCCTCCAAGCTCCTGCCTTGAGTTCCTGACCTGCTTTCCTCAATGTACTGTGACCCAGGATATATAAGCCAAATAAACCCTGTTGGAATAAGGCCGCTTATTGGTTCCCAGCTGCCCAGACTCCCAAAATAATCACACAGAAACCATATTATTTAAAGCATTAGCTCTAGCTTCTCATTTGCTAACTCTTACATCTTAATCTAACTCATCTCCATTAATCTGTGTATCACCATGAGGTCATGGCCTACCAGCAAAGTTTCAGCATATCTGTCTCTGGCAGAGGCTCCATGGCTTCTCTCTGACTCTTCCTCTATTCTCCCAGCATTCAGTTTATTTTCCCTCGCCTAGCTCTGTTCCCTATAGCTCTGCTATAGGCCCAAAGCAGTTCCTTTACCAACCAATGATATTCACAGCATACAGAGGGGAATACCACATCAAAACCCTTTTCTAACCAAGTTGTGTTTGGTCCTGGTTCTATCACAGCAATAGCATCCCTGAATTTGTCCAGATGTCTGTTTTCTACTCCTGTTACAATGACTTCTGCTTCCAAGTATGCACCTATGTATTTATAGCCTTATGACTGGTTGACTGAGGAAGAAACAAAGAGAACCCAGCTTTCTGATGGTTCTGCAAGACATGCAGGCACCACCCAGAAGTGGACAACTGCTGGGGAACCTTTTTAGAACCCTTTTCTGAGACAACCTTGAAATATGCTGGAGAAGGGAAATCTTCACAGTGGCTGAACTTCAGGCAGAATACATAGTCACACAGATTTTTGGAAGGAGAAATGACCAGATGTGTGATTGTTCCCTGATTCATGGGCTGTAGCCAAATATTGACTGGATGGAAGGGACTTGGAAAGAACATGATTGGGAAATTGGTGAGAAGGACATCTGGGGAAGAAGTATGTGGATTGATCTCTCCAAATGGGCAAAGGATCTGAAGATACTTGGGTCCATGTGAACGTTCATTCAAAGGTGACTTCCGCTGAGAAGGAATTCAGTAATCAAGTAGATAGGATGGCCCATTCTGAGGACAGCCAGTCTCTTTCCCCAGCAATACCTGTCCCAGGCCATGAACAAAGTGACCATGGTGACAGAGACGGAGGCTTATGTGGACCCAACAACATGGGCTTCCACTCAGCAAGACTGATGTGGCTACAGCTGCTGCTGAATGCAGGACCTGCTGGTAGCAGAGACTAATACTGAGTGATATAACCACACCATGACACCATTCCCGCAGGGTGATAGATTGTGGATGCCAAGGTCTCACAAGGTACTAGGGTGGCTAAGTCAAAAGCCTTGAGTGCAGCCTTTCTTACTTCCTTCTTCCTGTTTCTTCTCCTCTCCTTTGCTACTCAGTCCTTCAGCAAATCTTAGCACATAGTGAAGCCTGATCTTAAGCACCTCCAATCCTCACCTGTGCTGCCATCCTAGGTCAAGTTCCCATTCCTTCTTACCTGGATCCTCTACCTTCCTTCTTCTTGCACTATTTCCATTCTCAACCCTCCGGTCCTCTCCCAACATGGCTGCCATGATGTGCCTTTGCCCATGTGAGCCTGACGGTGATATGGTCTGTTTCAAGGGTCCCCAACTCCTGTCAATTCACAGTCTGTAGCCATAATTAAGGAAGTCCACGAAAGCCTGGAATAAAGAATAACAAATACTTACTTGGGGAAAAACTCACAATAAGGGTAGAGAGCCGCGATCCTTTGCTCTGTGGGTGCTAGATGCTGTGAGCAGAGCTCCTAGCACCACCCAAGAGAGCAAGCCCTTATCAGCCCACACCTACTACCTCAGACCACGCCCTAATGGGGCCGGTACCCAAAAGGCTATTGGCTGGATGAATTCACACAACATCAATCACCTTCTAGAAGCCAGCTAAGCCCTCTCCAGCCAGTCCCAAGTCCCTGCTCCAATTCTCTTCTGTCACACTGACCCCTTGACTGTGTTAATGACTCTAGGCACACAACTCAGGGCCTTGTACCCATGGCATTCTCCTGCCGTAGCATCCGCCTCCTCACACCACTTCTGTCTCACCTGTTCATGCCACTTCCTGGGCTACTACAGGGAGTCCAGAGTAGTTAGGCACAATCAGGTTCACGGCTTGCACAGAACTCTGTAACATCAGAACTGGGTCCTGCTGTGCCCAGGGCTTCCCCCATATTGAATGGTGTCCTCCATCACTGCCATTGACCGTCCTGTCCAGAAAAGACTGCTTACCTTATGAATGAGTGGAACCCCTTGCGGCTTTTCCTCTCTGTTTCCCAGGAAAGACAACATGCCTGGTCACACTAGAACTGAAGTAATAGACAGTTGTGAGCTGCCATGTAGGTGCTGGGCACCCAGCCCAGGTCCTCGGCAAGAGCAGCAAGTGCACTTAATCACGGGGCCATCTCTCCATCCCCCAATGCCAACCAATTCTGATGAGGATGGAAGTGCACAGCGGAAGGTCCCAGCTGCCGGCATCTTCTTATGGGGACAGGGTACCAGTGGGTACAGCCTAGAGTCAGGTTCTTCATCTCACCTCACACCAGCTCCTTGCTTTTCTCCCCGGCTCTCGGGACTCCTGAGAAATCCCCTTTGGATCTCGTCACAGCTCTGTGGCTCAGAGGCAGCCCTCGAGTGCCCTTCTAATGGCAGGGCTCTGCTGTCGGGAATAATGAATGGGCAGTCGGGAGAGGAGCCCAGTGTATTTGCCGAAGTCCTGGAGACTTTGACAAAGTGTTTGAGAGCCCAAGAGCAGGGAGAGCAGATGACAAAGTGCTGCCCTCTGCCTGGGGGCAAGGTCTTTGGCTGAGGGTGGCCTGGACTGTTGTTAATAAAGTGCATTCAGGAAGGAGTCTCCCGACAGGGACAGGAAGCGGTCATCCGGGAGCTTCACAGCCGGCGAAGCATGCTGAAAACTAGCTATCGAACGCGCATTGAGAAGCCCGAATGTATGTTTCTATAACCACCCAAAGGTGGAAGTACTGTTTCTAAAACCCAAGTCAATAATACATCATTTTCAGCAAACGATCCATAGCGCGTGAATGCCAAACGCAGCGGTATGGGAGGCTTCTGAAGGGGGAGTTTTTGTTCTCACTGAAGGCCTCCAGCCCGGTCTGGAGAAGCTGCCACGCTCCGTGCACAGATCGTTTGGCTCATCTCGCAGTAGCGTGGGCAACGGAGAGTGAAATTGAGAAACCCTTCCAGTGCCTATGGGAGCCCTAGTGAGGGGCTGGCCACCAAGCTCTTCTTACAGCACGGAACAGAATTTGCATGCCCCAAACACAGACGACCCGTATATTCACAGATGCTAACAGTTAGTGCACATGGGCACAGAAGTGCAATGGCTCTGGGCCTCGGAGTTCTAATTTACATGTCTCCATCTTTTATTCTTTTTTTTTTAAATTTTATTTATTATGTATACAACATTCTGCCTCCATGTATGCCTGCACGCCAGAGGAGGGCGCCAGATCTCATTACAGATGGTTGTGAGCCACCATGTGGTTGCTGGGAATTGAACTCAGGACCTCTGGAAGAGCAGTCAGTGCTCTTAACCATTGAGCCATCTCTCCAGCCCTCCATCTTTTATTCTATACAAAAGATCTGATGAAACCTAATAATGTTGCCAGAGGTCCTGACCAGAAAACTTGGCTCTGGGTATGCATGTTCACTCACATTAAAAGAAAGCAATATTTTATATATGTGTGTATACATGAATATATATTAAATACACATACACATGGGTCTGCATGATCACTAGCATGAAGAGGAAACATTTTACAAATATAAATGTGTTATTATAAATGTGTATAGACACATCTCTACATTTATTATATGTATGTATACATACACATATATATGTACACACACAAACGTGTGTATGGGGAAATTTATTTATAGTCTTAGAATAGAGAAGAGAAAAATTCTTCACTGGTCTGCTGTGCCCATCACGATGTCACAACTCAGAGAAACAAGCAAAGCCAGGAAACACAGATGTATGTGTGGTCAACAGCCATGGAACACTGGGGTGGTCCTCGAGCTTGGAGAGTATTCTTTCTCCAGGTGTCGGGGCTTTTGACTGAGTAGTTTCCTCCTCTGGGAGACCCTGCAGGGTCCTAATCCCTAGAGTTCCTGGTCCATTTGGTGGGCTCGAGGGATTTGCGGAGTTGTGCCATCTAGGCTCTCCGCCTACCACTGGATTGGCATGTGGACCCATTAAGGGCGCCTGATGGGTGTCAGATGCCCCTGTGCCTGGAAAAATACCGATGAACAGAGAGCCAGCAGGAGCCAAGGATGGGAGAGACGGAACCCAGACATTTGCCAAAGACACAGGAGCACCCTCTTTCTGTGGTTCCTTCAGTGAATGCTCTTCTTCAGCCAGGGCATTCCAATCTTGGCTGTGTCTCCCCTTGTCTCCACATGAACTTTTTCTTAGGAGTTGTGACTAATTAGTCGCTCTGTGCAACCTCTCTTAGTGGGGGATGGGTGTGCCCCTTGGTCATTCTCATCCCACTGTAAAGAAAGGGGCCTTTTTTCCCCCACAGAAATTGAACAACAAAAAGCACTTAGAAAGAGTGGCCCTTTAAGTGTGGATCACACATGCAACCCCAGCCTTTGGGGTAACGAGAGGATTACCCCTATTCAAGACCAGCCTGGGTTATGTAGCAAGATTTTCTCAAAGAAATAAACCAACGACAACACAAAGAGTGGCCATTCAGTTTGTTTTCCTGGAGTCCCGTGTGGATGTGACAGCCAGCCCTTCAGAGCAGACTGCCGCAGGACCGAGGAAGGCCTTAACGACAAGGTGGCAACCAATTTGTCTATAAAACAGGCTCCGTTCTGTCAGGAGATTACATTTACGAGTCCTCTGCCACATCCCCCTTCCCAAAGAAAGCACATTTAATAAATGGGAGGAAAAGTGGAAAACATGTTAGGGATCATCTCAAAAGTTTCAAGTTAATTCTTTCCTGAAGTCTAGTTTCTGTGAATTGTCATCATATAGATTAACGGGAATTGCACCTAACAATTAAATTGCCATTGTCTTCGCTTTGTTTATATTCATGACATCTTCAGAGTGTTTCTCATGCAGCAGAACTCTAGGGATTGCTGCTTCTCTTCCAATGAAGAGCACAAATATAGATGATTACCATAAACACACTCTGAAATCCAGCTGAATTCTGTATATTCAGGAATAGTACAATGGGAGGAGTCTCTTTAAAATGGCCCCACATCCCCATATACACACTGGAATCCTAGTTTTACTATGTGTGTGTGTGCACACATTTCTGTAAGTGTGGGTACAGCCACGTTACATCGTGTGTGCGGAGGACAACGCTGGGTGACATTCTCACCTTCTACCTTATTTGAGACAGGGTCTCCTTGTCACTTGTCACTGCATACACCGGGTTAACTGGCCCACAAGCTGCTAGGAATTCGCCTGTCTCTGCCTCTCATCTCATCCCAGAAGAACTGGATTACAGATGGGTACCACCACACCTGAATTTTGCATGGGTTCTAGGGATTAGAACTTGGATCCTCAACCTTTTTTGGCAAGCACTGCCCTTACTGAACCATCTCCCTGGCTCTTGACATCTTAATTTGGGGGGGGGGGTAGGTGGTTTCTTATCTTGATTGACAGGCTTGGCTATGTAAACCTTTTCTCACTGCCCTTTCCCATGATGCATCTGATTTTAACCATATCTGCATTCAACCATGCATAGAGAGTGATTGTACATAGACTCTTGGTTTTGTTTTTGCTTTCCCAAAAACATTCCCTCGGAGGACACAGTTTGCCTTATACATACACCCAAAAGTCATTTAGCGTTGATGGGCACAATGTCCCTATTTTGAGGATATGTTTGATCACAAAAGGCAAGTTGCTAAAATGCTAGGAAGTTATTAGAGCAGAAAGACCAACAGCTTTTGGGACAGGGTATACATTCAGGTCCACACAGGGGTCCCAGGTTGCTAAGCGGTTTGTCAGGAAGGAGATGCGCGTAGCTCAAGATGTGTCCTAGGTTGCTGCATCCTCCATACACTTGCCTGCCTCAAGATTGTTCTATAGTGACTGACAAGAGAGGCGGCCTGTATTCTCTAACCATACACTGAGCACTTAGTAAGTCAGTGATCCAATGTGGCTCCTTTATGTGTTAAGACCGTTAAACTTTGCTTGTATCAGCAAAGCATATCATATGCTATAAGACAATAATAGCTCATTTCGTCAGTTATATATCACACTCATTCAAAAAACTTTAAAAAAGATAGGTGTTCACACTTTAATCTCTTTAAGTTTTAATTTCTGTAAGCAATTAAAGAGTAACAAAAATAAGAAATTATCTTGATATTGCAACTAGCATTAGGAGCCACCAAGTCGGATGGCCTGACTTGGATTCCTAAGGCATAAGGAGAGAAGCAACTCCTGCAAGCCGAGCTGTGACCTCCACACACACGTCATGGCATATCCACAGACACACGCTGAAAACCAAGAAGTAGGGGCTGGAGCAAAGACTCACTCGCTGCTCTTCCTTAGAAGACCTAAGTTTGGTTTCCAACATCCACACTGGGTGACTCACAAACACCTGTGATGTCAGCTCCAGGGAAACCCTCTTCTAGCCCCCTTGAGTACCCACACTCATGTGGAATAAACTCACATACACACAAATAAATAAATAAATAAAAATCTTTTTAGTTAGCTACTTAATTAAATATAATTTTTTAAAATTTTAAATCTGTGTCCTTGGATGCTAAGTTCTAAAAATCCTATCCTTGTGTTTGCAAACAAGGACTTGATCCACCGAACCGTCCCTCAGTCCCCTAATAAGAAGAGGTCTCATTGAAACAAGAGTTACAACCTCTTTAGGATCCTGCTTTTATCTAGACATCCTGTTCAGCCTCATTTGTGGATTTCTCAATATTTACTGGCCAATTAATATTCATGACTATTCATAGATCTTCTCCATGCAAACTATGGGACCACTTGCAGAGGCTAACTAACACTGCTTTCATTAAACACAAACCCAAAAGATAAAACATCTAAGATTTTACCCACAAATCTCTGAAAGGTTCCCTGAAAAAATAAATAAAATTGAACAGTCTAAGGCAGGATAGTAACCCAGAAGCAGCCCACGGATGTGGAGGAGCAGGCAAGGCCCTGCCTCCTCCATTGAGGCTGGCAACAAGCCCCACCCACCGACAGGCACGCTTGATTGACAGGATGAGTAGATGGCAACTACTAACTCTGCTTGAAATAGCCTTTTAATTGACGGGCCCCTGCATCAAAGCACAGAGACAAGCTTCAGAAACAGATGACTAGCGAAGATAGACGCCGACTATTTTGTAACTCAAATGTCAGATCGGTTTCCCATATGCAAATTACATACTCGGGTCTTTTAAATTAACGGACAGATAGGACCTTTCAACAGTTTAAGTCCTTCTTCCCTGAAGTCGTTCTCCCCAAGTGCTGGGCCTATGTTAGTTTAAAAGGTACTGTGGATCTTCATGTTCAGATGTCTATCAGCGCCTTAAAAGAATTGTTTGCAAACGTGTCCAGAGGTGGCCCCGTGCTGATAATCACGTGCTTGGAAAATATCAACAATTTGCAAAACACGTTTAATAGACTCAGATATATTATCTTCTCATAGATTTTAAGAAACCTAGTGTGGAAGCCAGCCATGATAAGTATGGGCAGGTCACCCAAAGGAAGTTCTTTACTTCCAACCGTTATCACCTGCCAGAGCAGAACTCGGCCATCGATAATTTTAATCAGAGGCCTGAGTCTCAGTATTTTACCCCAAAGCAGGGTTGCAGGAAGAACCACAAGCTGAGATTACTGGACCTCCACCCAAGAACAGACCATTCAAAGGAAATGCCTAACATTCCAACCGCTGTAGATAGGACCGTCTGCCAGAACACACTCACGAGGACATTCCTAGACAAATGTCAGCCAATCAGGGGGTCCTAAAACCTCAGAAACCCCTCACCTCCACCTTTACTACTATAAAATCCTATTCTAATTGAGCTCGGGGCTCTCCGTTTATTCCAATATTGGACATGCAGAGAGACCAAGTTTGCCAACTTGCTTAAAATAAAGGCTCTTTGTTTTTACATACTGGACTCGGTCTCCTTGGTGGCTTTTGCTGGGACACTGCAGATTTGGGCATAACACCTAGAACACTTGAATTCATACTTGGCAGGTGCTGAAGGTAGCATTTTAACAGTTTACAAATGACTCCAGTATTTAATGTCCACACTATACATTTGTAAGCATTCGTCATAACTATATTTAATATTTTAAAAGATGTCTTTATTTTGTGTATTTGAGTGTTTACCTGTATGTATATCTATGCACCGTGTGCATACAGTGCCCTTAGGGCCCTAAAGAAGGCATTGGGTTTCCTGGAACTGGATTGTGAGCTGCCGGTGTGGGTGCTAGGAACTGAACTCAGGTCCTCTGCCAAAGCAGCAAATGTTCTTACCTGCCGAGACATCACTCCAGCCCCTACTTCACGTTCAACAATGTTAGACTTGCCCATGAGATTTAATATATCAGACAAACATAGGCAGTACCTCTTGCTATTTCTCTGCCGCATGAATGCCCTAACATTGCTGTTCTTGAGATACAGCCTAGGACAGAGTGTGACGGCAACATAAAGGTAGAGTAGCTCCTGAAGCAGACAAATCAGATTCAAATTATACTAACAAGAAACTGACATGACATGGGACCTGACTGTTTGGCCAAGATTAAAACTCACTACCCTTATTGTTTATAATCTGAATTTTGATTCACCAAAAAAAAAAAGAACCCTTTTATCTTCCTTTTTTTTTTCCAAATAGTCTATGATTCTTGGTGTCTGCATTCCTGCCAGGGCTGGCTGAATACCAATCCTAATAACAGGTTACCTTACCAGAACAGAAAACTAGATAGAGTGAGAAAGAGCCAAAACTCTACAATCAGACAATACAAAAATATTAATCTATGTGCACAGAACTAAAGTGAATTCATGAGAAGAAACACGGGCTGAAACTAGAAAGAAGCCTGCTGAAGCTCTCTAAGCAGCCACACTCAGATCAGCTCTGCGCACTTTCATTTGCAGGCTCTGTGTGGCCACAATCAGAAAGAAACAAAATCAAAGAAAACGTCTGAGGGGAGTTTCAGGCAGAAACAGCTGCCCCTCCTCTGGCCGACTGCAGGTCACGTGACATGCACCTGCTGCTGTGAGCCTCTCCAACAGCTCAGAGAATCCAAAGCTTTTTGTCAAACAACGGTTTGATTAAAAACCCTGATCCTGGGCAAAAAATTGGGACCTTGGGGGTGGGGTGGGATAGGGGTAAGGAAGGGAGATGGGGAGAGAAAAGTGAGAAGGGGAGGATGGGGGGAACTTGGGGAAACGGGATGATTGGGGATAAAACAAGGTTGGATAGAGGAGCAGAGAATCACATAACTTAATTAAGGGAACCACCTTAGGATTGGTAAGAGACATGAACCTAGAGTGGCGCCCAGGTGCCCAGGGCAATGTCCCCAGTTAGTTCCTTGGGCAGCTGAGGATAGGGAACCTGAAATGCCCCTATCCTATAGCCATACTGATGAATATCTTGCATATCACCATAGAACCTTCATCTAGCGATGGATGGAGATAGAGACAGAGACCCACACTGGAGCATCGGACTAAGCTCCCAAAGTCCCAAAGAGGAGCAGAAAAGAGGGAGAACATGAGCATGGAAGTCAGGACCACGAGAGGTGCGCCCATCAACCGAGACAGTGGGGCTGATCTATTGGGAGCTCACCAAGACCAGCTGGACTGTGACTGAAAAAGCATGGGATAAAACCGGACTCTCTGAACATGGCGGACAATGAGGGCTGATGAGAAGCCAAGGACAATGGCATGGGGTTTTGTTCCTACTTCATGTTCTGGCTTTGTGGGAGCCTAGCCAGTTTGGATGTTCACCTTTCTAGACCTGGATGGAGGGGAGAAGACCCTGGACTTTCCACAGGGCAGGGAACCCTGACTACTCTTCAGACTGGAGAGGGAGGGGGAGAGGAGTGGGGGGAGGGGGAGAGGGGCGGGAGGAGGGGGAGGGAAATGGAGGCTGGGAGGAAGCAGGGATTTTTTTTTTTTTTCAAAAAAAAAAAAAAAACCCTGATCCTGCTTCAGGAATGAATCCGGGAGGCTCGCACGGGGTCAGAAACTGAGGAAACACTGCAGACACCAGACCAGTGTGCACAGCCAGCGAGGGCTCGCCAGGGAGACAAGTTCCAGGCCACGGGTTCCGGAACCTCAGTTCTCCCATTTTGTATCAAGTAGGAAGGGCCACTGACATTGGCTAAAAGGGACAAGAATGTCCTGAAACCAAACTGCGTTCTACAGGGACTAGCTGTTGGTCAGAATATTTAAAATGGAAAGAGGGTCATGATAAAAAGAAAATTACCTTCATCCTTATCCACTGCTCCTTCTGGCAGGGCCTGAGCTAGGTACATGTTCCTGGGTAATCATGACTTCTGTGCTTAGTCCTTCTGTAACCCCAGTAACAAGGTGCTGAGGTCCCGGTATAACTCACACCAATTATCTTTTCTGGGTGCCCTACATCGGGTCCCTGAGAAGCACTTACAGGCTGGTTTTAAGACATAGGGTGTGAGGTTGAAGAGATGGCTCAGCAGCTGTGAGCACTTGCTGCTCTTGCAAGGACCTGGATTCCGTTCCAAGCACTTACAGGACAACTCATAACCATTTGTAACTCCAGATCCAGAGGATCCAACGCCCTCTTTTGGCTTCTTTGGGTTTCAGGCACACGCATGGTGAACATACATTCACACAGATATCAGCACATACACAAAAAATAAAAATAAGTAAATCATAGAAGAACAAAAAGTCATAGGATGTCTTACTGCTTAGGTGTGGGAAGGGTAGAGGATCAGGTGATCCTTATAGGGGAACAGGTGACTGATTACCCACAGCTCCTAAGTGGAGGCATCAAGGTACAAACCTGTAATCTCAGCACTCTGCAAAGGGAGTTCAAGGCCAGCCCCAGCTACACAGTGAATCTGAGATCAGCCTGGGCTACATGAGATCCTGTCTTTTAAAAGGCAAAAGTCAAAGATGAGTGTGGGGTGGAGCATCTCATTCTGAACTTGACTGGCACATGCTCAGTCCTATCCTGACCTCCTCGGTGGCAGCCCCCAGCTCCCAAGAGCTTCCTATGGCTCTCTCGGATGCTAGAACCTGCTCGATTGGCAGAGTGGCCTCACGACAGTAAGTGGAATTCTTTCCATCACTCCCAAGAGGACCACTATGGGCTAGACAGGCTTGACCCATAGTCACAATGTGCATCTGCACACTTCCATGTCTCCAAAGCATCTCTCTAGACTTCTCCTCTTTCACGTTTTATTTCTGTGCTTATGAACTGTGCTTCCTTTTTTTTTAAGACTTCCTTTTATAAACTGTGGGATGCTGGTTTTGTGCGTTCTTTGGTACACGGCACCTATCATATTGGAAAGTCTTGTTAAATCTCAATTTTCATTGTAGCTACCATAGAAACAGAAGGAAAGCTAACAGAAACATAGGAAGTGGGGGCTGTAGCCCACCATACTGCCCCTCCCTGATGGCTCCCTGAACCTGTTCCTGCTGACAGAATCCAAGTTTTACTCAGAGAACTCTGGAGAACAGAAATATCCCCCAAACCGAAGAGCAAAGAAGCAACCTGTGCCCTCATCCCTCCTCCAGACTTTGGATGAAGTGTCATTTTTAGTGAGTGAGATGAGAAGAGGGCACAGTCAGGGGCTCTGGGAAAAAGAACTCTTTTGTTCTTAAGAAGAAAACCACAAATAAAGACAAAATACACTATATCTGCACAATGATCTATTATCAGGCTGTGAAAAGGACTATGCATAATGCCTACAAGCTTGAAAACATTGCGAAGGGGAAAACACCAGACACAAAAGTCCACAGTAGGCCAGACTCTGTCCCAGAAATTCCAAGGCTATAAAGGCTGGAAGCAGGTAGCCACTGCCAGAGGCTGGGAGTGAGGACAATAGGGAAGCTATGTCCTGAGAATTCAGACTTCCTTTGGGGGTAAGGGCACTGTAGATGGCGCCAAAGGTTGTTGAGGTAAGTCTGAACTAAACTTGATATAACATGATAAAAAAGAGACAGTCCATGTATTATTGATGCCTCTTTAGGTGTGGTTGGAAGAAGACACACAATGCAGCCTTTGGAGCTGTCATGTGACAGGGACAGACCCTGGGGTTCAGAGAGACCTCCTTACACAACACTGCTCAGCAAGCTATAAGACAGCTAGCCCTGGGTCCCAAGAGGAAGATATTTATGCTCCATAAGAAGCAGATGTTAGATGTTAGTGTGTTTCACCACCCTTTACTCCTCTGCCCAACTCCATTTCTAATGGACACCTTCATAAAACCCTGGGGGCCAAGTAATAGCCCCTGGGATTCTCAAAGGGCAAGTTGCTTCCTTCCTGTCTCCTTGAAAAAGTCCCCATCACACAGCAGAAGCAAAAAAACAAGATTGACTCCACCTCCATCCCAGAAGGGAGAAGCCGACTTTGTTCCTGGGTAAAGGAGGAGAAAGGGCAGGAATACAGGAGCAGACGGGCCAGCCTTGTGTTGTTTGCCTAGAGCCTCGTGACTCTTCTGAGATATAAATCTGTCTCCCAGCCATCCTGTGGGAAGAAGTACCCTGTGGCCAGGAGTTCAATGGACCTGATTTTCTGCAGGGTTGACACAAACCGGCCATCAACCGTACCAGAGGTTGTTGTAGAGGACCAAGATGGTTTTGACTA
This sequence comes from Neodon shergylaensis, assembly GCA_025134845.1. Taxonomy (NCBI): domain Eukaryota; kingdom Metazoa; phylum Chordata; class Mammalia; order Rodentia; family Cricetidae; genus Neodon; species Neodon shergylaensis. The sequence goes on along the minus strand of JABTXL010021416.1, from coordinate 3,731,666 downwards.
TATCTGACATTCATCCAAAAAAATAGTTTTATGACATTTAAATATGGAAATCTAAGTTAAGCTACAACAGGGGGAGTCAAGATCCTTCACGAGAGGAAAAATAAAAGATCTGATCCCACGGAATTCATAGGCAATGGTTTTGGGTGAAAATCCCAGCCATGAGAAAGGAAAAGAGCAGGGGACAAGGTGGGGGTGAGAGGGCCAGGTGTGGGGGATCCTGTCACTAATTCTGTAAGGACAGAGGCAAGAGGGTTAGGAGAGCAAGGGCACCTTCAGTTTTTTGAGGCCAGCCTAGGATATATGAGACCTTGTGTCAAAACAATAAGCAATAAGAGAATAAAAAAAGGAAGGAGCTGCCTTAGTTTTGTTTTGTTTTCCTATTACTGTGATAAAATTCCCCGACAAAAGCAACTTCAAGGAGAAAGACTTTATTTGATCCCCACTCCTAGGTTACAGTCGGCCTGAACTTGGAACCGTTCTCACATGGCATCCACAGTCAAGAGTTGAGAGCATGAACTGATGCATGTGAGTACATATCTGTCTCCTTCTCATCCAGTCCAAGCCCAGGGAACGGCAGTTCACATAGTGAGTGGGTCTTCCCACATCAGTTACATTAATAATATAATCCCTCATAGATACACTCAAAGTCCCTTCTGCTAGGCTATGCTAGTTTATGTTACATTGACAATAAACTATTGCAGAAAGCCCATGAGCCGCATGCCCACCTACAAAGGGACACACTCACTCACTCTAACACACACACACATACACTCACACACATTCAGATACATTCAGACACACACATTCAGAGACACTCACACACACATCTGTGTACACACACACACACACACTTCTGTAATGCTACTTGAAGAAATACACATTTCAGTGGGTGCTGAAATCTCTGTTGATTTCATTCCCTTTTTGGTTTCTGGCTGTGAATTTGCATTTTTCTGCAATATGCAAGTATTAATTTCCAAATAAAAAATACAGCTTGCTTTTTGACATATTTTTGGCATATTTTTAAATTTGTGATTCCCACGAAGCATTAGAAGTTCTCGAAGGTAAGCTCTTCCACTTCCTCGCACATTTTGAAACTTCCCCCAGTGTGTTTGAAAGGAGGCGGACTACCATGTAGTGTTTTTCTGGCATGCTCATGGTGGCGATTATTGTCTTCTGAATTCTCAGACAATAATTGGGTCTCTCACGCACTCTCTCAGTAGTTTAACACCTACGGCTCTGCCTGGAATGGCTGTCAATCATTTATCAAAAGTGATGGTGTTCAGCTCATTGAGAGAGTCTGGAGCTCCAGCAAAGGTGCAGTCTCTAGTGTGGCACATGAAGAACACACTCTGTACTTTGCACTGGGGACTTGAAATGTAAGGTACTTTCTTTGGAGGAGAACATCGGGACCCTTCCGGGTAGGCAAACATGGGCAAACCCTGCTCCATCACCCGTTCATGTGGAGAAGAGCCTGGGCACTCTCTTCGCGAGACGATTCAAGCCCTGTTTTGCTTTGTCAGAGAAAATGCCTAGGAATTCGCTATAAACAAAAATGCCAGACTCGCCCCACTCTAGCCCAAAGGAAAAGGACTTGGCAGTGAAGAGTTTCATATTCCCCTCCAAACTTCCTCTTCTTTTGAGTTGGTTTTTTTTTTGCATGTGTGAATACGGTGGATGTGATTGTATGTGTGGGGCACACATGGACATAGAGTGCATGTGCACACATGTATAGACATGTATGTGCAAGCGGATCCCAAACTTGAAACCCAGTGTCTTCCTCCATTGCTTTCCACCGTATTCTTTGAGCCAGGGCCTACCAATCGAACCTAGATCTCACCGATTGACTGCCCTAGCCAGCTTGCCAGAGAGTCTCATGTTTCTGCTGGGAGTACAGGTGGAGTACCACACCTGCCCAGCATTCACATGGATGCTGTGGTTTCGAGCTCTGGTCCCCATTACTTTAGAGCTTTGTCCACTGAGCCATCTCCTTAGCACTAAAACTTTCAAATGTATAAATTTCCACAGAGGCCTAAAGGTACCCAATTATTCCATATGAATAAGGATCTTCCTTCTTGATGCCTGCTGGGTTTCCCACCCACTTCTGTCCTTCACAGTGGCTGTCCCAAACATACTGGCTTCATTTCCTAGCATGTAGCACTAGCAACCCTTGTAGAACACTCCAGATTTCCACCTTCATGCCAGGGTTAGGCCAGTACCTCGATGCCACCTCATGACTCAAGAGAGAGGCTCAGTTGAACAAGGGTGGGCAGAACTTTATGCCTGGCTTTGTTTTGCTCTAACTAAATTCTCACAATTGGGCACTATACAAAGAAAGACGTCTGAGAGTGTACTCTGACTCCTACAGGGGCCTTTCTGCTGCGTCACGACATAGTGAACACAAATCACTCTGAGACAGAGCAAGCTGATAGAACCCTGGGGTGACCAACAATGGCCCAAAACAGACATTCATGAAATATCAGTAAAATCTTTTGCAGGGGAAAATATGCCATTTTAATTCACCAAAATCCCCAATTTTAATTTTTCCTTGAGGCCTTTGGAACTCAGGTTCCAAATGGAACTCTAATGGCTAGTGTTGACTGTCAGTTTGACAGAATCTCCCAAGAGCTGGGTCTCTGGGCATGCCTGTGGTTGGTCATCTTGATTAGATCCAGTGAAGTGGGAAGATCTGCCCACTGTGGGCGGCACCATTCCCTGCCAGGAATCCTGGACTGCTTGGGTGAAGTAAGAGGAGCTTACTTCTCTCTCTGCTTCCTGATCAAGCTCCCGCCACTTTGATTTCCATGACTCCCATGATGAATCCCAGCACCTGGGAGGCAGAGGCATGGTTTCTCTCTGTGGACAAGCTGGTTAGTTAGATGTCTGACTGGCGAGTTCTAGGTTCAGTTCATAGACCCTGACTCATTGAATAACGTAGACAGCAATGGAGGGCACTGGTTATAAACTTGGGCCTTGTATTGTGAGCTAAAATGGACCATTTCTTCCCGAGGCTGATTTTGTCAGGGTATTTTTGTCACAGCAATAGGGAAAGAAATCAGGACAGGTACCCTCCATGGTAGTACAGTTGCCACAAAGAGGCTGATCTAGCCACTGTAGCAACTTCCATGTGTGCACCTAAAATAGAAGTCCTTTACACTGTACCCTCTCGACACTAAATGCCAAAGGATCGTTGATTTAAAACATCAGAGTCAAAACCACACTTAAATACTTGTGCAATAGAAACGGGCTTTTTATAGCCCGATTTTCCTGCTCAATAATGATTAATGTTTATTTAAACTGAGGTCCGCATTCAAATATTTGCAATCTTGCACATCTTGTCTCCTCTGTTGTTCCTTTGCAGCCCCATTCCTTCCCCCTTACACAATTTAGAGGACCTCCAACTTTGCCCTGTGCAGAGGCCCCACCTCCTCCACATCTCATCACACCCGATGTCATGAGAGCGCCGGTCATGAGGAACCCTCTCCCTGGAGCCCCATTCTGGAACAATGACTCCCACGAAGGTCCCAGTTCAGTCCTTAAACTAGAATTAGGCATGTTGAATTAAAGCCAGGTTTGGCAACAAAGTCATTCCCTCCTCTCTACTTCAACTCTCCAAATAAACAAAAAAAAAAAAGCCATTCCAGGCATGTGATTCCTCCCTGGCAAGACTGCATGGGTCACTGGCCATGCTTGTGAATTCGAGGTAGTATCCGGTTCTCAGCCAGCTGGGTTTTCCCAGCATAACACCCACACCCCAACTTAATGATCGGCCATTATTCTTCCCTCCCTCTTCTCACCAGCCCCTTCAGTGAGGTCCAGAGTTATCCCACAGATGCTTGCTCTGGAGCAGATGATGTGGAACACAGATGAGAACAGCATGCCCGAAGAGAAAGAAGTGATTTGGTTTGACAGTGAGGGACTTCAGTGTCCATGTGGTACAGGGGCAGGGTTATGTCCATAATGCCCTCACAGGAAGTATGCAAAGGACTAAGGAAGCAGAAACACTTGACTGAAGAGACAGGGTCATGGCATGTGTCTACTCCCTGACTCAGAATCAGCCAGTCTCAGAAAGTATCTATGCATAGGTCTTACAGACAAGAAACTCTAACACACATGCGCACACACACACACACACAAAGTCTTGTAACTCTTTCATGCATGCTTGTCATGAGCAGAATTTAGATGGAGACCATCAACTTGGGGGAGTACATGGTACAGCTGAAGAAGAGATACCAGAATAGTCTTTCTTAGGCTGGGGAGATGGCTCACCTAAGAAAGCGCTTGTTTTGTTAAGTATGAGGTCCTGAGTTCAGATCCCCAGCCAGCATACTGAAATTAAAAGGTGAGGGTCCTTGTTTGCATTGTATTGCTGTGATGAACACCATGACCAAATTCATCTTTACAGCTTATATTCCTTCAGAGAGTGAAATCAGGGCAGCAATTCCAGCACGAGCCTGGAGACAGGAACTGAAGCAGACACCATGGAAACCTGCTGGCTGCTTACTGGCTTGCTCTCTATGGCTTGTTCAGCCTGCTTTCTTATAGCACCCATGGCCACTCGGCCTAGGGTGGCACTACCCACAATGGGTTAGGACCTCCCACACTAAATATCAACCAAGAAAATGTTCTGCATTCTTGCCCACGGGGCAATAGGATGAAGGCAATTCCTCAATTGAGATTTCCGTTTCTTAGTAGGTTTGCATCATGCTTGTGGCTGACACACTACATCTGGTGCAGATGTCGCTGGAGACTCTGCTTTATTGGATCCCTCTTGGAAAAAGTAACCAGTACGCCTGGACGGATGGCAGGGCAGAAGCCTATAATCTGAGTGTTGCCCATTGGTAGGCAAATGATTTCCTTCTGCTCAAAAGTGTCTCTGGGGGACAATGGAACCAACTGGATCTGAGGAGTCTGGGTGGGAAATTCTTCTACGGTTTAGATAAGTGTCCCCAAAGATTTAGGTGCTATGGGGTGGGGTACTAGGAGGCGGGACCTGGAGTGAAGTATAGGTCATCTGAATATGTCCTCAAAGGCAACTGTGGGAACCCAGCCCCTCCCATCTCTCTGTTTCCCAGATGCCTTGAAGTGAACTGCCACCAGCCACCCTAGCCACCACGTGTCTTCCCTTACGCAGGTCAAAAGGCAACAGGGCATGGACTGGAAAGGACTGAAACTTCCAAACTGTGAGCCAAAGTAACCTTTTTCCTCTTTTAAAAGTTAATTGCTTTGTGTATTTTGTTGACAGCCACGCAATTCTGAATGACACAGAACCATAAGTTAAAGATCTGAGTTTGTCAACTTAGACCCCCTACTTCCTCTCCTGGGACTTGGTGTGGGGGTGACAGCTCCTTGGAGCTGATATTTCCTGCCTGAGAAACAAGAGCGACGAGGGCGTCTCTCACTGGGATATCACTTACGAGGCAGCCCGCGGTAATTGCGAACTCCTACTCCGCTGATGTTATGAATGACACGCTCGATCTGGCGCTGACATTGCTGGAGGATGCACTTTCCTGCCTCTCCCAGGGGAAAGCATCCACCTAATTCACAGGTCACAGAAGCCTTCCTTTGTTTCATATCCACAGTTTCAGTGATGGGGAAAAAATCTCTTTGGGATCAGGGAGCTGGTGCAGTGGGTAAAGTGCCCTCATGAGCATGAAGACCTGTGCCCAGAACCCATATAGAAATGCTGGTGTGGTACTAGAGAGATGCTCAGTAGTTGAGAGCACTTGCTGCTCCCCCAGAGGACCTGGGTTCGGTTCCCAGCACCCACATCATGTGCCTCACAGCTGTCTGTTAAGTCCATGTCTGGGGGATTTGGCATGTATGGCCTCTGCTGACACCTTCATTCATGTGCACATACCCACATGTGCACACACATGCGCATGCACGCATGTGCACACACACACACACCAGTACGTAATTTAAAACAACTAACAATAATCTAAAAAAAAATGCTGGGCATGGTGATGTACATTTCATCCAAGAGATTTTTACATGACCCTAGATATGTAGCTATATTGAATATGTATACAAATCATAAACATTTAGTGATAATTACTATTTGTTAACAAGGAAATCAAATTTTCATATACATGAGATGATATGCTAATTTATTTTTACATAAAAATCTTGGCTGAATATTTAATATTGTAGGATACAGAACCTCGTCAACATTTTTCAGAGCTGATAGATATTTTGATTTTATAAGCGTCAATACTGAGAATGGTTCTTTGCATAATATGATGTACACAGATACAGATGTAAGTATAGGCTCCTTCAGGAACTGATGGAAAATTCTGTCTTACCCAGCCTAAATTAATTCAAAGATGTTTTTAATGAAATTAAAATCAGAAATTAATCAGCAATTTAAAATCAAGCTTTCTAACACAATGCAATACAAAGACACACTCAAGGCTTATACACTGAGGAACACGTGTATGAAATTGTTAGAGTATTTGTTTTCTGTAGCTAAACATTTATACGTCTTGAAGAGTAGAAAAGTTTGCATATTCCGTAAACACATGGCAATTCATGGCATGCCGTCGTCACCAGTATGAGCAGAGGTGCTTCAGGCATGCTAGCATGCACAGTGCTAGGCATGTGTGTTTGCTGTGTATTCAAAACCAAGACTGCAGTGAGATCAAGAGATACGCTATAGCAAGACCTGCCAAAAACACCCAGGATTTATTGTGTGCTTGACTTTGGAAACTGTGGTGCATTTTCTGTTACTAGAAGAAAACATTTGAAACTGTAATTGACAAAGAGTAGATGCGATTTGGTTGATGACTCAGGAGGTTGGAAAAACTGAGAGATGGTGCTGGTATCTGTCATCCCGTCAGGGCTTCCTTGCAGCATCACAAGGGGGCAGAGGATCACGTGGTGAGACTGGGCAAGTGTATACTCACTCCTGTCTCTCTTCTTCTCATAAAACCCCCAGGCCTGTCATGGGGACAGACTCTTTCATAATGACCTTATCGAATCTGTCCCCTAATTCCAAACAATTTGGGGATAAAGTTTCAACATGAGTTAAAATCATGAACACTAGAGCAGTCATTACTGATTATACACTTCTGCCCAATGAGTGAGCACTTGGTTCAGTGGGTCCCCAGCACCATCATAGTATGTGCAGGATTGTCTTCCTGAAGGATTCTCAAGCAATGAAGACCATGAAAGCAGCCAGTAGCCAGACTTGCTACTATCGCTGGTTTATCTAACACTTATCTAACACAGGAGCATTTGACTGTAATCTTGGGAGAATCATGAGGTCAAGGTCAGCCTTGGATACACAGAGAGGCTCTGTCTTAAAGAAAAAAAAAAGCCAATGAGATGACTCAGTGGGTAAAAGACACTGCTACTAAACTGGATGACCCAGATTTGAGGGACACACAAGTAGACAAAGGGAACTGCCTCACATAAGTGTCCTCTATCCTTCACACATGGCATGCGTGTCTCTGAAAATAAATTAATAAGAGACAGATAATAAATGTAATTTCAAAAAATCTGTGTCAAAAAAACAAACAAATAACAAGGTTTTGTTAGGGAGAAGCAAGTTAAGGATGGGAGCAGAGAATGAGTACTTGGTACAGACAGTGATGTTTAGAACCTGGATCCATTTGTGCCCACACTCAAGACCCTAAGTTTTTTCATGGTGGACTGATGATGTTGGTGGAGTTGGGTATTGCATCTGCCTTGTGCTACTTGAAGTTGTCTGAGATGAACTGAGAGTCTAGACATAAACAAAGGGAAGGAGAGATCAACTTCACTCCTCCTCAGTCCCTTCCAGCTGTCTTGCCTCCGCCATCACCTTTTCTTCCTGTCTTTCATGTTCTCATCAGCGTACATGTTCACGTTCCTTCCCATCCAGATTCCCTCAGGCTAGGTTTGCCTCCGGGGGTCCAGGACCATTTTCCTTTCCCTAGGAATCATGGGGAACATTTGCCTTTGCCGGTGTGTTGAGAACTCACAGTGTTTTAAGATGTGGGTCTCAGCTTGCTCTCTTCTTCTCTAGGAATGGATCTGCACTGTCTCCCTCCATCAGAGGGAAGAACGGTACCCAAAACAGTCTGTGCTTAAGGAACTTGATGTTCTAATAGTGTAATGATGGTAAGGATGTGAGGTTTTCTTACCCAGTGTGTGTCCTGCTTCACGGGAAAGAGTCTTGTATTAAGAAAAAATGTGCTGTGTGGATTTAGAGCAAATGCAGATAGAAACAAAGCAAAACTCCAAGCTCCTCTGGTGATTTTAAAATTTTTATCCAGGATTTCCCAGTAAGTAAATAGTGATTAGTTTTAGTAGATTCCTGGTGAAGACATATGAATACAATATGGGGGAAGTGGAAATAACTATTTTCGGTGAATGTTTGAATAGTCATGTTACAAATCTTCTCTTCTAATGAGCATGCTCAGAGACTGGTGAAAGTTCTTCCTTTCAAAGTATAATGGATTGTCTTAAAGAATGCCAAATTGTTTGAATATGTATGCATAGCTTTGGAGTAAAATAAATTCATCAAACTAGCCGTGGAATAGTGAAACATTCAAAATATCTTTAAGAAGTAAGTGGAGGTGGTGGCGCACACCTTTAATCCCAGCACTCAGGAGGCAGAAGTGGGTGAATCTCTGTGAATTTAAGACCAGCCTGATATGCAGAGTGAGTTCCAGGACAGGACCCAAAGCTCCAGAGAAACCCTGTCTTGGAAAAAAAGAAGAGGAGTAGAAGGAGGAGGGAGGAGAAGGAAGGAGAAGGAAGAAGAAGAAGAAGAAGAAGAAGAAGAAGAAGAAGAAGAAGAAGAAGAAGAAGAAGAAGAAGAAGAAGAAGAAGAAGAAGAAGAAGAAGAAGAAAGTGGACATCCTGAATCATGCCATTCCAGTGGGAAACTTAGCATGAGGGATCTCCAGAGGAGATACCTGGCATGAGGCTATCTGGAGGGAATCAAGAGACTCCCAGACCACTGATCAGGAGGCTGTGGCCAAGACTGTCTGAAGAGCCAGGAACTGGAGAAAATGATGGCTCTGCTTACTGTCAATATCATAGTTACTGCAGTGTTGGGAGAAAGTGAGCATGGATCTATTTCTGAGGAGCTCACCAGGTCAGAAGAGATCCCCAGTGCTGCCTACCAAAAGAACCAAGAAGACAACATCTGTGTGGACAGAGAGACCCATGTAGACAGGACTAAGAAAGCTCATATAGAGATATCATGGATTTCACTAGACCGCAAGATTACTATCTGCACATCTAGGAATGTGACCATGAGCCTCTCACTAAGTTCTCGTCAAATTTTCTTTCCATATTACAATGATAGAATACTCCATCAAAAGCAACTTAAAGGGGAAAAGGTCTGTTTCAGCTCACAGTGCAAAGCACAGTCCCCATGGTGAGAAAATCCAGCAGTGAGAACTTGAAGCTAGCTGCTGGTCAGATTGCATCCACAATCGGGAAAAATTCATTTCCTTTCTCAGGTTTACCATCCAGGATCCCAGCCAGGGAATGAGACCACCCACAGTGAACGGTTCCTCCCATCTCAATGAATATAATCCGGCCCAGAGGCCCATCTTCCACATGATTTCAGATTTTGTCAAGTTGACAGCTAACGCTAATCCTCACGGACTTCAGATCAGGGAGGCTCCCCAACAACCTTTTACTGCACTGTCTGTCAGGTCTTAGTAAGGTCTGAGTAATAGAAATGCCTTCTCAACTTGGCTTGAAGAATCTATATGCTTTAATAAAGGAACAATACCGTACAGGCTTTTGTGGGTTTCTCTGGCCATCTTTTCCCACTTCTCCTTGCATGTTGACTTCTTCTTCAGGTAATCTTCCCTCATGATGGAAGAGAGATGTCCTCAAGATCCAATACGGCTGCCATCTGGATACAAGATGGCCACCTTCAGGATACAAAATGGCCACCTTTGGGATCTAAGTTGGTCATTTTCATGAAATAGGACAGCAATCTCCATCATTTACAGTATAAGGTAATTGCCAATAATAATCAAGAATAGTTTCTTTATCTTTATTTAAAAAGAAAGGGACTCACTTTTCCCAACACTGACATGCTCCAAACATAACTGTCCATCAGAAGCCTGAATGAGTCCCCCAACTGACTGAGTAGTTACTGACATGACCTGTCTAAAAGCTTCTGCTGGCATGCTGGGGAGAAAGAACTGAGAGGGTAGCTCATGTGGTCAGCAATAGCTTCAGAAATCGTTGCAAACTTTACTGAATAATTTCACATTATGAACCTTGTTGATCCTCCCAGCAGCCCTTTGATATAAATGCTATCATTATTTTTATTTTACGCAACTGGGAATCAGAGATTTGACTAATTTCCCGAAGGTCCCAAAGGTAATTAGGTTGGAGAATACAAGACCGTCTACTTCTGGATTTCTACACATCCTTCACAGAAGAACAAGAGGATCGTTTTGAGCATCTCCTTGGTGTAGTAGCTCTGAGGCCCCACAGGCCTCCAAGGCCTGGGCACCTCAGCAGCTGGGCTTTGAATTCCACCCCTGGGTTTTCATGAAGCCTCCGGCATCCAGCTCTGTTATCTGGTATGGCAGAGCTGGGGTAGGCCCACCGCTGAAGGACCTGGAGCTCCTCCTCAGCTGGAGTGGCCTGAGAACTCCCAAGCTTAGGATGCTTCTACTACCATTCTCTCAAGTTCCTAGACCTAAGCTAACTCCTCAGCTAACTCTCCAGTCAGCCATGAGATCCCATAACAGGTCTCTAGACACTGTCCCTGAGTTCATTCTTTCCTTCACTCTTGTGACACTGAGGAAACAGAAATGACAACACTAGAAAAAATAACATAATGATCATAGCTAGGAACGCTTATCACCTGCCCAATACCAGATCTCTGAGATCTCCCACCTTCATTCATGCTGCCTTCAAAGCGTGCTAGAAGTAGTTGCCACTGTTAGTTTTGTTTCAGGGGAAACTGAGGCAGACTGAGACAGAGGCAAGTAAGAAAGCCAGGCCTTTAGCCCAGTCACACTTCAGCCTCCTTGCACAACCCCTGCTCCGTGGTGCTTAGTTTCAAGAGCTTCCTCCAGCCTTTGGAGACCCAGCCTGCTCTTCTCAAGTGAGCTGGTCTCTGTCCACTGTCCAGACTCCTCAGAACTTTATACGTTGGCATTGCCAAAGTTCACTGGTGCCATCATGCTTCCTTGAGATGCCAGACCCTGCATTTCACAAACACTACACCATACATATTCCCCACATTGCCCGGGGTCTTCAAATCTGTCTTCTCTTACAGCAGTGCAGCAGCCTAACTACAAAGCCCTGACATTCAATTAGCCATTCCTATGTCGTTAGACAGCGGAGCCGCTAATGCCTTGCCATAACAAATGATGCTCTCAGGAGCATTTCCATGTACACGGCTTTCCCTTTGGCAGTCAGATTAAAATTACCTGCAAGCCTAGAGATAAGGACAGAGGCCTGAGGAAATGCATTGTGCCTTAACGGGCCACCAGACTGCCTGTCGTTTGAGCTGAGGAAGGACAGTCTCCCGTCCTCTGATGAGCCAACCCATTCCTCTACCTGCTTCCTGCTGTCCCAAAATATGACCCACGCAGGCACCTAGACACACAGCCCTGAAGCCTGTACCCCAGTCTGTCTCCCTCTACAGAATCTATTCCTCTCCCTTTGACCTCTCTGAACTCCCTGCAATGGAAGACCATCAGAGGTCCGGCACAAGAGAGCCAGCAGACTTCTCATTCCAAGTCAGGCAGCCTGGGTAGGACACACTGTTCCCATCTTGTCAGAACAATGCTTATGGGTGCCTTCTCCTTTTATTGTTATTAATTAAATTTCATTTTATAAGTATGGGTGTTTTTCCTGCATGTACATTTGCACACTATGTATTGCTTGGTGCACTTAGAGGCCAGAAGAGGGTATCTGATTCCCCCCTCCCCCGCTTGAAACAGGAGTTACATACACATAGTAGTGAGTTACTGTGAGGGCCTTCTGGGACAGCACCAATGCTCTTAACCGATAAGCCATCTCCCCAGCCCTGGCTGCCTCTTCCGAGATGAGGATGGGGCTTAGTGCACAGCCATCTATTGAAGGAGTACATGAAAGATCCCTCAGATATGCAGATAGGCAAAGGACCTGTTGCTTGGAGAGGTTGGATAGCTTTCAGACCACAAAGCCGATCAGTCAGGGACAGTTCTCAGGCCTTGTTCTTGTGGTTGCAGGACCCAAACCCTGATCATTCCTTTCCCCGATCTTCTCTCTTGCCAATCATCTTTTCAGATGTGGCATGCTGTATTCTTAACACTGTAGCTGATCTTTATCAAAATGTGTCTGTCTTTCAATGGCCATGTAGCATTGACTCTCCAGAATGCATCTCACACCCAGCAGGGAAACTGTTACCCAAGCTGACAACCAGAAAAACCATCACAGTTAAGCTCTGAAAGTCTACGCCCAAAGATTACTTTGTGCTGTTTGTGGCCCAAGACATATATATATTCATGCTTTTGGACACATGAAAACTCCGATGGCAAAAGACAAAAAGAGAGAGAAGAGAAAGTTCTGTCACGAAGCACGTGCCACAGACACAGAAGAGCTAACTCAGTCACCCAAGGACGTGCTCCTAGCCTCAGACTTGACACAGGCTTCTAAGGCTCCACTGGGATCCTATGGAAGAGGAAATCACCTCCAGGGGCTGTGTGGAGACCTGTTTCATTTGGGGAAAGATGAATTTAGACTAGGTCATCTAAGGTGCTCCTAAGATGACCTTAGACTAGGATGATCTCCCAGACCCAAGGAAGACAGTCTTACAGCATCTGAAGCATGCTGTGGGAATATGCTCACCCATCCTCCTCCAGAGAATTATTTTAAAACAGAAAACATGGAGAGCCATCTCAGGCCCCATCCCACCCAGCTATGGCCTCTCTTAGGCCACAAGAGTCTTCAAATCAGCCGGGTAGTGGTGGCACACGCCTTTAACCCCAGCACTCGGGAGGCAGAAGCAGGCAGATCCCTGTGAGTTTGAGGCCAGCCTGGTCTGCAAGAACTAGTCCCAGGATAGGCTTCAAAGCTACAGAGAAACCTTGTCTCAAAAAACAATCCCCCCCCCAAAAAAAAAACCAGAGTTTTCAAATCAGGCTTAGGGAAGAGAATGCCAGGGCTAGGTTTCTCTGTTTCTCTATGTGTCTGTCTCTGTCTGTCTGTCTGTCTGTCTGTCTGTCATCTCTGTGTGTGTATTTCTTTTTGTCTGTCTCTGTCTATCTCTCTGTGTCTGTCTCTCCCTGTCTGTCTGTCTCTGTGTTTATCGTGTGTGTGTGTGTGTATGTGTGTGTCTACGTGTGCACATGCACACATGTGTGTACATGCCTATGAAAACCAAAGACCAACTTCAGGTGTTGTTCCTCAGGTTCTATATCCCCCTGCATTTAGAATGAGGTTCCTCTGTGGCCTGGATCTCACCAAGTAGACTAGACTAGCTGGCTGGGGAGCCGTAGGGATTGTCCTATCTCTGCCTCCCCTGAGATGGAGTTACAGTGTGTTCCACTATGCCTGGATGTTCTTCTCAGGCTCTGGGGTTCACACTCAGATCTCCATGCTCATAAGGCAAGCCCTTTAGCCACTGAGCCACCTCTCCAGCCCCATAGCCTGTTCCTTATTCACTCTGAGGCTGTCCATCCTCAGAGTCAAGTGACCTTGATGGTACAGGAATAGATAGTTCAGTACAGCCAATTGAAGTGGCTAGTGGGCTTGAACCATTCCTGAAACCCACCCTGTGAAATCCCATGCAAAGTATAGAATTCTTCACCATCCTTTACTGATCCTCATAGCACACACTTTCCATAAAATAAACTGGCAGAGTCACTCTCTGGTGGCCATGAGTAACGGTCAGTAGTCTATGGCTCTCAACTAAGGACACTTGTCCTTGCAATGGCTTTTTTCACCAACAGGAAATATTTGCATTCAGAAATTGGGGCCAGAATTCACTGCTGCCTTCTCCTGATTGCTCACTGGAGCCTCTGACTTGGCCTTGTGATTCAGAGAAGAGAAAAAAACAGAATCTTCACTGTGGTGCAGCCTGGGCCCCTTGGAATCACCCCCAATGTCAGATGCGGCCTTTCACTTGGGACTTGGACAAAAAGAAGAGGGACAGGCTGCTCTCTTCTTCTCTGGGTCTCTTGACATTCCTTGGTTCTACACCAGACTCATGTATATCCAGCCTTCTGTGTCAGTTTGAAAGCATCAGTTCTAAAACAAACATGGCAAAGCTCAGGAGAAGATGGGCCACACCAGGCCACACCAGGAGCCATGTTCTAATGCAGGCAGGACCTTGTTCTCTTTCTTGCTTCTCTCTGTATGTGGAGGGGGTGGGGTGGGGTCCTAGCCTTCCAAAACCCCTGGAGTCAGGAAGATGACTGAGTCACGATCCAGGAATTCTGTTTTTAGAAGATGTGCAGAGAAAAGGAAACGATACTTTGGGATCTTTCTGAGGACCATGGGGCAGGCAGGGGACCCAAGGAATGTTCCTCCTTCCAGGGCTATGCATGTCTGTCTCCTGCGGTTGCTACTGCTCATTCCGCCTGGAGACACTGGGTAAGAATAAAGCACAATGTACCCCGTGTATGTGCCTAATGTGGATCCCGGGTGGAAGGGCTGTGAGCAAGAAATGAATCTTGGGGCTGCATCCAAAAGATCAATAGTACTTAGTTCTTTTTTTTTTAGTTATTTATTTTTGTTGAAAAAAATTTCCGCCTCCTCCCCGCCTCCCATTTCCCTCCCCCTCCTCCCACTCCTCTCCCCTACCCCCCACTCTTCTCCCCCTCTCTCCACTTCTCTCCCCCTCCCCTCACTGCATTTCCCCTCCCTCCCTGGTCTGAAGAGCAGTCCGGATTTCCTGCCCTGTGGGAAGTCCAAGGTTCTCCCCCCAATATCCAGGTCCAGGAAGGTGAGCATCAAACAGGCTAGGCTCCCACAAAGCTAGTTCATGCAGTAGGATTGAAACCTAGTGCCATTGTCCTTGGCTTCTCATCAGCCTTCATTGTCCATTATGATCAGAGAGTCCGGTTTCATCCCATGCTTATTCAGTCCCAGTCCAGCTGGCCTTGGTGAGTTCTCAATAGATCACAGTGGGTGGGTGCACCCCTCGCGTTCTTGACTTCCTTGGTCATGTTCTCCCTCCTTCTGCTCCTCATTTGGACCTTGGGAGCTCAGTCCGGTGCTCCAATGTGGGTCTCTGTCTCTATCTCCATCCACCGCCAGATGAAGGTTCTAAGGTGATATGCAAGATATTCATCAGGGGCTGGAGAGATGGTTCAGAGATTAAGAGCATTGCCTGTTCTTCCAAAGGTCCTGAGTTCAATTCCCAGCAACCACGTGGTGGCTCACAACCATCTGTAATGAAATCTGGTGCCCTCTTCTGGCCTGCAGGCATACATGTGGACAGAATATTGTATAAATAATAAATAAATATTTTTTAAAAAAAGATATTCATCAGTATGGCTATAGGATAGGGTCATTTCAGGTTCTCTCTCCTCAGTTGCCCCAGGTTCTAGCTGGGGACATCTCCCTGGACACCTGCGAGCCCCTCTAGAGTCAAGTCTCTTGCCAACCCTAAGATGGCTCCCTTAATTAGGATATATACTTCCCTGCTCCCATATCCACCCTTCCTTTATCCCAAACATCCCATTCCCCCAAGCTCCCCCATCCTTCCCTTCTCACTTTTCTCACCCCATTTACCCTTACCCCCATCCCACCTCACCCCCAAGTTCCCAGCTTTTGCCCGGCAATCTTGTCTACTTCCCATATCCAGGCGGGTGACTATATGTTTTCTTATTTAGCTTCTCTAGAATCACTAATTATAGGCTCAATGTCCTTTATTTATGGCTAGAAACCAATTATGAGTGAGTACATCCCATGTTTATCTTTTTGGGTCTGGGTTACCTCACTCAGGATAGTGTTTTCTATTTCCATCCATTTGCATGCAAAATTCACAATGTCATTGTTTTTTACTGCTGAGTAGTACTCTAATATGTATATATTCCACACTTTCTCATCCATTCTTCCATTGAAGGGCATCTAGGTTGTTTCCAGATTCTGGCTATTACAAATAATGTTGCTATGAACATAGTTGAACAAATGCTTTTGTCATATGTTAGGGCATCTCTTGGGTATATTCCCAAGAGTGGTATTACTGGGTCTTGGGGTAGGCTGATCCCGAATTTCCTGAGAAATCGCCACACTGATTTCCAAAGTGGTTGCACAAGTTTGCATTCTTACCAGCAATGGATGAGTGTACCCCTTACTCCACAACCTCTCCAGCAAAGGCTATCATTGGTGTTTTTGATTTTAGCCATTCTGACAAGTGTAAGATGGTATCTCAAAGTTGTTTTAATTTGCATTTCCCTGATCGCTAAGGAGGTTGAGCATGACCTTAAGTGTCTTTTGGCCATTTGAATTTCTTCTGTTGAGAATTCTCTGTTCAGTTCAGTACCCCATTTTTTAATTGAGTTAATTAGCATTTTAAAGTCTAGTTTCTTGAGTTCTTTATATATTTTGGAGATCAGACCTTTGTCTGTTGCAGGGTTGGTGAAGATCTTCTCCCATTCAGTGGGTTGCCTTTTTGTCTTAGTGACAGTGTCCTTTGCTTTACAGAAGCTTCTCAGTTTCAGGAGGTCCCATTTATTCAATGTTGTCCTTAATGTCTGTGCTGCTGGGGATATACGTAGGAAGTGATCTCCTGTGCCCATATGTTGTAGAGTACTTCCCACTTTCTCTTCTATCAGGTTCAGTGTGTTCAGACTGATATTGAGGTCTTTAATCCATTTGGACTCGAGTTTTGTGCATGGTGATAGATATGGATCTATTTTCATTCTTCTACAGATTGACATCCAGTTATGCCAGCACAATTTGTTGAAGATGCTCTCTTTCTTCCATTGTATACTTTTACCTCCTTTATCAAAAATCAGGTGTTCATAGGTTTGTGGGTTAAAATCCGGGTCTTCTACTTGATTCCATTGATCGACTTCTCTGTTTTTATGCCAATACTAAGCTGTTTTCAATACTGAAGCTCTGTAATAGAGTTTGAAGTCAGGGATGGTAATGCCTCCAGAAGTTCCTTTATTGTATAAGATTGTTTTGGCTATCCTGGGTTTTTGCTCTACTATATACAAAGGATAAGGAAGCAGAGAGGGAAATCAGAGAAGCATCACCTTTCACGATAGCCACAAATAGCATAAAATATCTTGGGGTAACTCTAACCAAGGAAGTGAAGGATCTATTTGACAAGAACTTTAAGTCTTTGAAGAAAGAAATTGAGGAGCATACCAGAAAATGGAAGGATCTCCCTTGTTCTTGGATTGGGAGGATCAACATAGTAAAAATGGCAATTCTATCAAGGGCAATTTATAGATTCAATGCAATCCCCATTAAAATCCCATCAAAATTCTTCACAGGTCTTGAGAGGACAATAATCAACTTTATATAGTACTTAGTTCTTAAAGATGACGTCAGTAAATTGGTGTGGTGGTTTGAATGGCCCTCATTGGCTCATTATATTATTATTATTATATTATATATATGCTTAGTTACCAGGGAGTGGCACTATTTGAGAACGATTAGGAGTTAAGGCCTTGATGGAAGAAAGTGTGCCACTGGGGGTAGGCTTTGAGGTTTCAAAAGTCCCCCTGTCAAGCCCAGAGCCTGCCTCTCTTTCTCTTTCCCTTTGTGTGTGTGTGTGTATTAGGATATAGTTCTCAACTATGTCTCCAGAAAAATGCCTGTTTACATACCTAATGCTGCTACCATGATGATAATGAACTAAATCTCTGAGACTGTAAGTAAGCTCCAGTTAAATGCTTTCTTTTATAAAAGTTGCCCTGGCCTTGGTGACTCTTCACAATGACAGAACATTGGATAACACAAGTGGCAGGCCCATTTTCCTGCATATCAATATCCCACCTCATGCCCCAAGCCAACTGCCCTCTCTATGCGCAAGAGCAGCACGTGTTCAAATGCCAACAGCTTGTGCTTTGTGATAGGAGGAGGGGCCCACAGGACCAGCCTCTGCGACGCTCTCATCAAGGGGTAGATCAGACCTCAGAACACTGTACCAGTGACATTCCATTTTTAAGTAAGCGTTACACATGTAGGCTGGTGTACATGCACACAGAATTAGCTTCTAAGTTGGACAGAAAAAGTATCCAAGAGGAATCAGCATGCCTTTTCCTCATGAGTGAGGAGGCTGGGACCAAGGACAAGAAGAACTGGTCCATTTCTCTTCATGTTTCATACTTCTTTCCGTATGAATGGAAGAGTCTGTGATAATCTCATACAGTTTTCTTAAACTGACACACAAGGTGATGATGTCCTTTCTGAGTCATTCGGTGATTTTTAAATGCAATTAAATGTGCTTTGCACACAAAGGCAGAATGTATAAGAACATGGACGTGGTCACCTAAAACCCATCCAGAATATATTGATCAAAGATAACTACAACTCACTGTTCCCCACCAAGAGACCAATGCAACATTTTAAAATGTATCATAGCCAGCTCCTGCTAGGACCCTCCTGCCACTGGAGTCTTCCAAAGGTGCTACACACAGAGTTCATGGGGCACTTTGAATGTTCCTAGGTGAGGTGACGTTGCCTGATTCATCAGGCCTGGTTAGACTGTGGGGTGACTTACAACCAGCTCTGTTGACTTGTCTCAGCCTAAAGGACAAAGGGCGACACCAGTTGTATTCGTAACTTTTCTTGTTGCTATAACCAAATACCTGAGGAGAAGCAGCTTATAGAAGGAAAGGGTTTATTTTGGCTTTCATTTGAGGGCACAAAGTCCATCATAACAGCTAAAGATGAGCTTCCCAGAAGTTCCCTGTCTCTGTCTCCCATCTTGCTGTAGGAACGCTGGGACTTCAGGTGTGCAGCGAGGCTTTTACACAGTCCAAAGGGCTCAAGCTCCAGCCCTTACGTTTGCACGGCAAATGAATTTTCCTACCGAACCACCTCCCACCGCCATGTTGCATAACTTTTGTGACAGAGAAGTTCTTCAACCACAAATAGATCAACAGTGCCATACGACAGGGTTTCCATTTGCAGCTGAAGGGGACAACGAATGTGCAAACGCAGTGTCCCCCGCGGTTCACCTCCATTTCTTTTCCTTTCTCTTCCTCACTGGCAGCTATGGAGTTTGAAGCTGACCTCGGTTGCAACCCAGAAGCATTTCTTCTGCCCACACAGGCCAAGGTGGCCTCTTTTCAGCTCATCCCCAGATCTCAGAGTGAGCCCCAATTCGTTCTTCTTGCCTGACGCAACTTCCACTCGGGCCCCGCCCCGTTTCTTTCATCCTTTACTGAACGCTGTTCCAGCAAGGAAGTGCTTTGAAATATAATCCGACCTGCCCGCCCAGATCAGGCAGAGGGAGCACAAATATAGAACACGTCCTGGGGTTAGATATTTTTATAAGCATCAGGAACGTCAATTCACATTCTTTGGAGACCTCGGGACCACCATTCACTGTGTGTCCCTCTTCATCTGGGCGGGAGGCCTCTTGGCCTCTCACTGGGACAGGATGTTCCCCATTTCCAGACAGATGCAGATCAAAACTCCAACCGCTGGCACGTCAGCTATGCCCTTATTTTAAAGTCCGTATTGCCCTCTGGTTGGGTGACATTGTTTAACTTCCTGGAAGCTATGAAACTATGCGGAATGCAGCAAACACTGGGGTGGGAGGTGGGGTGTCCCACCACCACCCAAACTCTGCCTCCCCTTAGAACAAAACATCTTCGCTTCTTTCCAGTCTCATAGGAGCTTGGAGACAAGGAATCAAAGGCTTGCAACTTTCTTGCCTTTCGGTCTCTGTATATTTTGATTGTTCTTCATAAAGCTCGATCGTAGATGAACCAGAAAGACGTTAAAAAGGCTATGACAGAAAACGAATAGTGTGCTGTTCAGTATTCTAATTCTACCACCCAAAGAATCCAGGGTCCCGCCGTCCTTGTCATGTTTTTCTCCCAGAGATGTTAGCTGTTCTTTTCCAGAGGTCCGGAGCTTTAATTTGACATGGCATTCAGAGAGCCCCAGAACAGAGTGGACATACAGCATAACAGCAAAGGACTCGCTGAATAGGGACAAGACCTTGAATTCGATCCCCAGCACCACAAGGAATCAAAGACACCACCACCACCCCAGATACAGATGCAGTCTGCCTCTGCAGATAACTGAAACAAACACCAAAATCCATTGTGTTCAAACCTAATGGGGAGGCACCTGGCATGGCAATGAGCCTCACAAATGCCCAAACAGGGCATGGGCACCTGTGCCTCTGAAAGAGAAAGAGCAGAAAGGGCAAGTAAAGGAGGCCATGGGCACACCAGAAATCCTGGCTGCTGGTTGCACCAGATGCCAGAGCAGCATAAATCAAGAGAGCATCTGGCTGGGAGCAAGCTTCCCGAGGACAGCCGGCAAAAAAAAAAAAAAAAAAAAAAAGCGCCTGATTTAAGCTCTCTTTGGGATAAATGGTTGGAGGTTATAATTCTGTAGCAGGACCATAGATCAACTGGGTCTGGAAAAGAAGACCGGAGGAGCCATAAACACCCATCGATTCTTTTATCTGGTGCATTGAATCTGGAGCCTGTATTGCTCCGTGTGCTCAGGGGAGTTCTGCTGAGAGCTGTGGAAACATCAGGTTATAAAGATTTTATTTTTAAAGCATTAATAAGAAAACAAGTTACTTTAGGGTCTAGTGAGGGCCACGCTGGTTTGTCAGTGACACATCTGGAGATCTCAGAGCTACCCAAGCTCCATGCTTTAGCTGTGGCTGTTACTAGTTAACTAACCACCAATATTCAGCCACTGTAAGCAACCGCTAAATGGTTTCCAAGAGTCTACTGGGAATCTCAGCTCTATTTTAGAGTCTTCACGGTCAGCTGATGGGTCAGCTGTGGACTGACTGGCAAGCCAGGCAGGGTGGCATTCCTGAAAATGGGAACTCTCTAACATGGAGGGCAAGTGACAGCTGCCTCTCAAGTTATATTCAAGACTGATTCCCATCATCTCTGCCACATTTCTCTCTCCAGCGAGGGACCAGAAAAGGGCAAATTCCACAAACGGAGAAGCAGACTCCACCCCTCCTGAAGAGAAAGTGCCCAAGTCACATTGCAAAGGCATTGCAGCGGAGAACAGCGTCTATTGCTTTTATTGGTCTCGCGGGACATCCTCCTGGAGTGAATATTGTTACTTTAGTAACTATGGAAGGGCCGAGAAGATGTTTCAGCAGCTAAAGTTTTTGCTGGGGAAGCACAAGAACCTAAATTTGAATCCCCACTACTAAATTTGAATCCCCACTACTAAATTTGAATCCCCACTACTAAATTTGAATCCTCACTACACACATAAAAGCAGGCTCGTTTCTGTAGCCTCAGGGTCAGGGCAGAGACAGGAAGAGCCCAAGGACTCACTGACCAATCAGTGGAGTGGAAATAAAGTGCAGAGAGATAGAGAACGAAGTCTTGGAGGACGAAGTTGGGTCCCATCTTCTGGCTTCTACCTGCACACATGGGTACATGTACCTGTGAGCACATGTGAGCACATGCACACACACACACACACACACACACACACAATATAAGATCTAGGGAGCCATAAAGAAAAGTATAGGTGTCTTAGAAAGAATCAAAGCATGCACGGAATGCAGAAGGCCAGGAAAGCTGTAGTCAAACTCCAGCAGATCTTATGTCTGGGGCACCTGCTTCCTGCTTCACAGAGGGTCTGCACATGGCGTCCTCACATGGTATAGGAAACGGGGGATCCCTCTGCTATCTCTTGCTAAAGATACAGCCCTTAAGGGCTCCACACTTACAACCCAGCACCTCCCAAAAGCCCCACCTCCAGCACTGCCACACTGCAGACATGGGAAAATCAGTCAAACCCCAGCCAGCCCGTGTTGAGTTGGCTGCATTTGTCTTGCATAAGCATGTTATTAGGCATGGATCACCAGTCAACAGCTTCCTACCTGCATTCGCGACGACGACAGTGTCCAAGGGAGTATTAGTCTCCATGTGGCATGCACTCATTTGTCTATAAATTTGCCCTTAGCTGACATGAGGTAATTCAGAGTCTATATTTATCCTCCATGGTATGAATATTCATAGTTTTACTGTAGAAATTTCAATGCACTTAATTACAGGCTGTGGCCCCAGGCTCCCCCCCAGGGGGTTATATAACACATGTATATGCACTGAATAGCTTTTTTAAAAAAATTCAGAAATCTTAAACAGAGAAGCCTTAAAATTTTCAGCTAAGGAGTCTTGTATAAGTTTATTGACTAGATATAAACTATAAATAATATTTGAAATATATCTTTAAGAATCTCTAGAAACATCTTAAATGCCAACTCCCACTTTCCCTGGTACTTAAAAATATACGGCCATAAATTCTATCCTATCCTCTCTCCAAAGCCAATGAAATTCATTGGGTCATCAAAATGGAGAAGGCATGAAGGCAGAAACAGGATTAGTTGGGTGGGGGTGGGGGATCAACAAGAGTAGAAGGAGACAAGACAGGCTACATGTGATCCAAATACATTATATACATGTTGAAAATGCCTCCGTGAAACTGATAGGAAGTAATACACAGTAAACTTTAAAATGAAAGAAAAAATGGATGAAGTTCAGTTTCCCTCTTCTTGAACATGAACAGGACCCACAGACACCGAAATACAGTAGGAAAACTGATCTATTATCTGCAAGGTTAGGTTATAAAAAGGCTGCAGCTTCCGCCATAAGTGATGCTCTCACCCGCCCTGAGAGAAGGCTGCTGTTCATAAGTGATGAGCTGCCCAGCAAGACAATTCAAATGTTGACAAAATGAAAGGAACCTTCGCTGTCTATCAGTGAATGGAGGCCCTCAGGCCGACAGCCCGCAAGGACCCGAGGTCAAGTAAGTGGGTTTGAAAGTGGATCCTTCAACCTGGAAGCCTTGATTGTACTAATTGATGTGAAAACACCAAGCCCATCGTGGGTGTCACCATTCACCAGATTTGGATTCTGGACTGAACAAGAGTGCAGAAAGTGAGTCAAGGAGTAGGTGCCCTTCTCCCTCTGCTCATAACTGTGGATGTGAGCATCTGATTGAAGTTCCTGCCTTGATTACCTCTCAGTGACGATGGTAACTTGGAAACATTAGCCAAATAAACTTTTTTTCGTATTTTTTAAAGATGTATCTGTTTTTATTTTGTGAGTATTGTGCCTATATGGAGGTATGTGCATCATGTGACTGCCTTGTGCTCACAGAGACCAAAGAGGATTTCAGGTCCTCTGGAAATGGAGTTCCAGAGGCTTGCGAGCCACCACGTGGATGCTGGGAACTGAACTAGGGTCTTACTCAAGAGCAGCAGATATGCTAAACTACTGAGCTGTCTCTCCATCCCTGAGTCTTACTTTCTTCAAGCTGCTTTGAGCAGGCCATTTTATCACAGCGACATGAAAAAGAACAGGACATCTTACACACACACACACACACACACACACACACACACACACAAGCCTTAAACAATGGCTCAGCGTGAGATTTCTACTCCTACTCAGTGCCTTTATTAAGATGATATAGGGAAATAACAGCCAAAGTTATTGAGTTTTAATAGTTTTCTTTGTGTGTGTGTGTGTGTCTGTGTGTGTTTATTTTCAGTTTTAAAGAGACTTAAGACAGCTTACTCATTCTGGGATGGTGAGCGTGAACCAAAGTGATTTGCCACAAATTCAGAAAGACCTAAGGTCATCATGTTCTGCCACCCTGCAGCTCTACCCTAAGAATCCAGCTTGCAGGCGTATCGGGACTTCAGCAGAGATCTTAATACAGATCTCAAACAAGATGCTCAGTGCAGCTTTCTTACAGCAGGTGAAATGCAGCTCTGGGTACCCAGCAGGAGGTGGGGCTTCAATCCATTAGAACATAACCATCTCTTAAATATTCCTCACTTAGTAAAACATGAAAGTTTGTTTCCATGAAAGAATGCTTATGATAAAGTAGAAAGTATGATCTATGAATGTGTATTTTCTTCTTCATCCTAATTGTATGTGTGGTTCATAATTTCTATGGAAGTCAACTTGTTTTTATGTTCATCTAAGTCTTACCATTTTTCAGTGAAAATCAAGGAGAAATACAGACAGAATAATTTGAAAATATCATTTAACATTCTTGTTAGAATTCTCCTTGAGTTTGGTATAGTAGCACACACCTTTAATCCCAGCACTTGGGAGGCAGAGGCAGGCACATCTCTGAGTTCGAGGCCAGCCTGGTCCAGGACTGTCAAGGCTACACAAAGAAACCCTGTATCAAAAACAAAACAAAACAACAACAACAAAGAGTTCACCTTGCTGACCTAGGGGATGTCACCCTGGCCACCAATCATAGTTCTGAGGAAAACAAAAACCAGCTGACAATGGGGTTTGCACCCAGGCTCACCTGCTCCCTTCCCCCAACTTCAAAGACCAGCTGCATCTGTCAGGGAAGAACAACTGGAATTAGGAGCAGCACTGGAACCTTGTGGTCACAGAGCACAGGTTTGTTTCCTGTTCAGTTGAGGGACTGTATTCCACGCTCTGGGATGGTTTGTCTCCAATATTCAGTAGGAAGGTGACCATCATTGTTTTCGTTGGTGTTGGGAGGCAGGGCCTTTAAGGACTGATGAGGACTTAAAAGTGGCTCAGTGATGGTCTGACAGAAAGACATGTTGGAGAGTGGGCTGCTATAGAACAAGGCCAGCCCTCCTGTTCTCCCCTGACCAGGGGATGTACTTGCCTTTCTGCCTCTCGCCATGAACTGTTCGAGTAAGAGATCTTACCTCAACCTATAAGGTAGAGAGTGGTCAAGAAAGACACCCATCAATTCCTGGCCTACACACACACACACACACACAGGAGGAGGATTAATATTTAAAATGTGTTCCTAAATTTGACAGCAGTGTATGAGCTGAAAGCAATGAATCCTAGGAGATGTCAACCCACAGGGCCTCTCAGCTTCCTCCTTCTCCTGTGCTGGCCCTGGAGCAGCAGAAATTCCTGAGAACTTCTAGGGACCAGAGCAGAGCCCTGAGTGGACTCTGTGTGCATCTTGAAGAAAGTGATTGATGGTTCTCGCACAGGTGCATTATGGGCCACATTACCACCTCCTGCATGGTAGTTCCCTGTATGCTGGGGAGGAAACAACACCAAGACAGGATCAGTGCCGTGAACCAACACAGGGAAGCAGACAGTCATGCGCAGTCTTCCTAATGCTGACCGTGGGCTCGCAGTCCTCGCTTGGGACAAATGTGTGTGGCCAGAGGGAAGAAGTAGGAGAGTCATAAATAGCTCAAGCTGTTCCAAAGGCATGACAACAAAGGCCTGGTTCGCAGACTCTGGAGCCCCCAGGGGCTGGACAGGAAAAGGAGGAGCCAGACTGAAGCACAGGAAGGAACCAGCCCAGAGAACCTCAAACACACCCACAGCCTGACTGCTCCCCAGGGAACCAGGGCTACCAAAAGACCCAGTTTCTCATGACAAGCCAGGAACCAGGGATTCATGGGAAACGTTCAGTTTTAAATGTAATAAAAAACACATAAAATGTGTGCAGGACCAAACAAGATATTTAAGTGTCGACATCTGGTCTGGTCTACTGGTCTCCTTCCCACGCGTAGAACTATACCTAAGGTCAGGGGGCAATGGCTGCTGAAGGCCGTGAGGTCAGCCTGCAGCAGGCAACAGCAGCTACTCACTGTGGGTGCTAACTTCAATCCTCGAGCTTTTGAAGCTGCAGGGAAGACCCAAGACCTCTCTAGAAGAAAGAAGCAGGAAGGTGGAGTTGGCCCTGCCATCAGGGATTGAAAAGCAATGTGGGGGTAACATGTATTAATGTGGGGATTTCGGGCATTTCTAGCCTTCACCTTCCACCTCCCTACAGTGGGAGCGACAGTCTGAGGAAGCACCAGCCCTGGTTGCTGAGGAGGCAGCATGCGTTCATGGTAGCATTTCATGAAGAAGGCTTCGGAAACTGTCAGGGATTACGATGAGGTCACCTTCCCTGGCTTTGGGGAGTTCCAGAAGATCTTGACTTACTCCTGACTCATGGCTTTTAGGATGCTCAGGTAGGTGCTGATTCTAGCAGAAGTATGTTCACAACCATTGGTGCTAGGAGACCCCGCTCCCCAAGTCACTCTGGAATGTGGGTGGAAGCCTTGCTGAGGCTTGGGTAGTGAAGTCCAGTGGTTTGGGAAGGGAACTCAGGTGGTTCATAAGGAAGGGACACCCTGGGGCTGACTGGTGACAGACTTGTGGTAAATCTCCCGAAAGATGGTGTCACGTCCTGATTCCTGCTTATCTTCATTTCTCTTCAGGTTGGTCCTGAATCGGAACCTACAGCCCTTGATGAGGAGGGTTCTGAACCAACTACATGTTAATGAGTATTGTAAAATGTGGTGTGTCCCTGGCTTCCTGGCTTCCTTTTTTATTCTGAGGAAGAAATAAATTTTATATTCAAGTATATAAAAGAAATGTTGAAATACTGTACGGCTGAGTCAACAAGATGCTGCTGAGACCTGGACAGTTGGGACTAGTCTGTTTTCCAAGCAGACATTCTGTGTATTGTACCTGAGGATGGAGGCAAGGCTTTTTCTCATGGTCCTCGGGTCTCATCATGTATCTGTTATGGTCAGAAATATGTCTAAAAGACTGTTTAAGTCATGGGGACTCACCCACAATTCTCAGTGGGGACTATCTTATAAATGTCATTGAGGCTGAAGAGATGCTGGACCACAGGGATCACCTAAGACCCTCAGAAAACACAGATGTTTACATTACAATTCATAACAGTACCAAAATTATAGTTATGAAGCAGCAAGCAAAATAATTTTATGGTTGGGGGTCACCCCAACAAGAGGAATTGTATTAAACGGTCGTAGCATTAGAAAGGTTGAGAACCATTGGTTTAAAGGGTATTGGGTTTGCCAGGCAAGCATGAGAACTAAGTTTGACTGCCAGCACCCATATCAAAGCTGGGCAAAGGGTCAGTTTCTGTAACTTCACTGCTGGGAAGGCTGAGATGGGAGGACCCCAAAGCCCTGCTGGCCTAACAGAATCAATAAACAGGAGGTTCTGTGAGAGACTATGAAAAAGCCAAAGTGGAGAGCAAGGGAGGAACCAATGTCAACCTCAGGATTCTGCATGTGTGTACATGTGCATACACGCAGGTGTGCACATTAACGTGTACGTGCATATACAACGAAAATAAATGCATGGCCCTGTCAAGGTTGAATGAAAGGACAACCCCTGTCCTTAGCATTGCCAGGATAGGGATGAAGGCAGCAAGTATATCAGCAACCAGCATCCACTTCTTAAAGTGATCCCCACCCCCTTCTCCCATGGGAGTGGCCTATCATAGAGAAGGTATTGCCACCTTAACATAGAAGCAGTACAGGGCTTGCCTGGTAGACTGCTGTGGTCACCCAGCAGAAGCCCACTTAGAGAAGGGATTAAAGGACAAGCCTTTTGGGAGAAACTTTCCCCAAAGGAAGTGAGCCGGAAAGGTCAGAGGAGGCCTTAATTATCAGAGGAAGATAAAGTCCAGTCCCCATGACCCTGATCCAACCCACAAATTCAGCCAGAATTCTGGAGAGAGAAGACTGAGCCAAGACAAAAAAAAGATGTACTCATAAAAAAAAAAAAAAACAGTGAGATTTAGGGTACCAGAAGGAAACCCCTGCCCCCTCCAGGAGCCTCAACACTCCTGGGATCAGCACACCAGGTTGGTTGAGGAGCAAGAGTCAAAGAACTGGGCAAGTCTGGCATAGGAGAAAAGACATCTAGAGTCTCCTGGAATTTCTGGTCTGGGGCAGCCCATGGCCCTCAGGTACTGGGAATAACCAGAAGGTACACTGTGGCATGGAGGGTATTCAGAACTTAGCTTCAGATTGTAAAGCTGCAGGAGAATCCAGCGACGAGACCCCAGTACCTCCATAATAATTGTGTTGACAGCAGGTCCTCCATGCTAGAAGCTTCCTCCCCTTTCCCAAATGCCACAGTTCAGTAATAAGAATATGCCTGGTCTATAGTAACGCTGATACTGTCTGCAGACACTCCTCATAAACATCACCTGCATGGGCTTTTATGTCCACAGCACCTGAGTTTTTGTGACAGTAGATAGCTTTCTTGAAATAAGACCTCCTCGGGAAACCCAAAGAACAAAACAGATGCCACACCCGAAGGGGAGATCAGATGAGGAGTCTGTGCCCACCCCAACCCTCAGTCTCAATCACATACTTTGCCTGACCTAACAACTCTATAGAAAAGAAAAATTAAAACAAAATAAGAAATCCAAAAAAGAAAGCAAAAACAAAACAAAACTCTGCAACACAAATATGCTCGTGATTATTGCTTGTAATTATCAACTGGGACAAAAGTCTCAGTGAGAGAGTGTCTGGTCGTGGCTGCAGGGCGGGGTGGTGGTAGTGATGGTGCTGTCTTATTCACTAATGTTAATTGATTTGACAGGACCCAGCCCACTCTGGGTGGCACCATTTCCTAGGCTCTGTGCTGAGTGTGGAGAAGGGTTGAGCATTCGTGAGCAGGCACGCATGCACTTCTCTCTGCTCCTGACCGGCAGTGTGATGTGACCAGCTGCTTCAAATTCCTGCTTGACTTCCAGGCAATGAGGGACAGTCACCTGGGCTTGTGAACTAAACTCAACTCTTTCTCCCTTACGTGGCTTTTGTTGGGGTATTATATCACCCTGGGAGAATGAAAGTAGGACAAAGATCACGCTGTGAAAGGGGAAGCAGACAAAAGATGTCCCTGTGACCCTTCTTTTATGCAGCATTTGAAAAACAGAATAAAAGAAAAGAACTCTGTGAAGAGGAAAGAGGCCCCTTGGGAAAGGAACAAAGCAAGCTTACCATATGGGTTGATGCAGGTGCTCCAGTCAGGACATCTGCTAACTTAGGATGCAGTGATGGAGGGCAAAGCTACCGAACCCTGGGACTTCTTGCTCCCCAAGTCAGCACAGTCAGCCTCTTGCCAGCTCTGACACTTCATGAATATTCATAACCATTGGCTCAGCACTTTCAGAATATCCCTGAGCTTGGGCTCTGCCTCCACATTTTCCTGGACAGGAAGTCAGGTGGAATGAGGATGCAACCCTTGCACTTTTCAAAAATATTACATTTAATTCTATTATTATCTTTCACTATCTTACACTTCCCTCCTCGATCTCTAGTTCTGACTCTTGTCAGGTTATTCCTATCCATATCTGGTGGCGATGTCACAATGTCCCTGTCAGGTGAAGTCTCAGATGGAGTCCTATTCACGGAGGCACTGTAACACTGGCCAGGTCTAACTCCCTGGAGTGAAGAATCACACTTGTTTCTGAATGGACAGTCAGCACAGAAGATCACATAGCAGAAACTCAAGAGGGGCACAGCTCCACTGCTTTGACCTGGGAGTATTACTCACTTGGGTGACTTAGCAGGTTTACTTACTAGAGGATAATATATTCATGTCACTTTCCTAACTGTGCCGGAACCAACAGCCTAAAGCAACCCAAACTTAAAACGCTTATGGTTCTGAACTTGAAACTCTAGCATGGGTCTCCAGAGCTAAAGCCAATATGGCAGAAGGGCTTGCCGCTCCTGAAGGCTCCACAAGACAATCTGGTTCCTTGTCTTCCTCCAGCTGCCCTTACCTATGCCCATTTCTCCATCTCCAAAGCTTTGGGGCCACAGATGCTGTCTCACACCATAGCACTCTGAGTTCTGCCTGCAGCTCCCACTTAAGGGTGCTCTAGTATTGTCTTAGGTCTGTCCAGAAAATCCAGACTCTTGTCTCTGTTTTCAGACTGATGAGCAGAGCATCCTAAATCCTCCTTCATTCCTAATTCTCTTTTGCCTTGCAAAGCACACGGTCACAAGTTCTGGGAGTTAAGATTATTAATTTTCCAGACCACATCACCTTCATTCTTTCTCTCTCGCTCTTGCGTCTTGTGGGTGTGGCTAGCTGTGCGGTGTGGTGAAGAAGGAGCACACAGCACTGGCCATGTGCTTAGTGCTTTCTCTAGCAAGAGGAAGCACCAAGATAAAGCAGACCCCAGCCTGCACTGACCTATAAGACTTGCATGCTTTCTATTGCTGTGATAAATTATTCTGAGCCACTTGGAGAGAAAGGGGTTTATTTGGCTTACACATCCTGATCATAGACCACCACTGACAGAAGTCAATGCAAGAACTCAAGGCAGGAATCTGAAGGCAGAAACTGAAGCAGCGGCCATGGAAGAACTCAGCTTACGGGCTTGTTTCTCCAATGGCTTGCACAGTCTGCTTTTTATACACCCCAAGAACACCTGCCATGGGATGGTACCAATCACTCTAGGAAGAGCCCTCCCACATCAATCATTAATCAAGAAAACGCCCCTACTGACTTGATTACAGGCCAGTCTGATGAAGGCATTTTCATCAGACTGTTTGCTTTTCCCACATGAGCCTAGCTTGTGTTCAGTTGACAGAAATCTAACCAACACAGCCAGGGAAGATTCTAGCTAATGTTACCCATCCAAACTGTCAATTTGAGGTGTCGCAGTCATCTGTCATGGTTCAGCCAACCTTTCCTGTATCTTCACTTGTATAGAATAAAAATGACAGAGACTCAATGTCCAAGCTCCTTCTGTCATTTTCCACTCTTGCCACGGGGAGGGATGTCACATAATAGCATTCCTATTGGAACTCTAGAATTTATTAAATCAGAAATATTCCCTTGACACTGAAGCTAAGTTTTGGGCACCCAGGAGCAGGATCAAAATAAGTCAGCATCTCCCTTAGGAGACAGGTATGTGGTTTGTCTCCACCCAACATGGATATGAACTGGCCCCATCTTCAGTCTCCCCAAGTCACTTCATGATGGCCGTCTCCATGGTTCCTAGGAACATTTCTTCAAATCATCCTTGTCCTTCAGATCCTGGGCAATTGTGAACTGGCACCTTAAGTTCCAAGTGTC
The DNA here is from genome assembly GCA_025134845.1 of Neodon shergylaensis. Classification (NCBI taxonomy): domain Eukaryota; kingdom Metazoa; phylum Chordata; class Mammalia; order Rodentia; family Cricetidae; genus Neodon; species Neodon shergylaensis. The sequence goes on along the minus strand of JABTXL010021416.1, from coordinate 3,700,701 downwards.
ATTTTGTTGGAGGTACGCACTGCCCTTAATCATCTATGGTAGACCCCATGTGGCCAGAGAGGCTGCTATACATGGACACAACTCCTTAGTATCCTGAATCAACATAGCTGCACAACTTGAATGACATTAAATGTGAAAGGAGACTCTGCCCAGTAAGATAGGGCTCAGAGGCATAGCTCAGAGGCAACTGATTATTTCAACAAGGGCTGTCGTCCACACCAATACTGGGTTTGCAAGTCAGTGTGGTGAGCATAACCATAACCTCAGCAATGGGGAGATAGAGGCAGGAGGAGCAAGAGTCCAAGGCCATCATCCTCTGCAGTGTAGGGAGTTCAAAGCCAGCCTGAGCTACTAAAAGACTCTTACACAACAACCAACCAAATAGCAGGTTTGCATCACTACTCTGCCACTTAGAAACAAGAATAGCAGTCAGTGGTATCATCTGGTCCCAAGTTCTGTTCTGCTGACCTGTCGCTGTATCACAAACTGCCCCTAGCATGGACAAAACAGAAGCCATGACACGTCACGGCATCTGTGAGGTGCTGAGGCAGTGCAGGGCCAGGTGGACCCTCTGCTCTTCCTGTGTCCACCGAGGCTGCTCTCTGGTCCTCAGCTAGTGAGGGACTGAGCTGGGAGATACCAAGACACCGTCACGGAGACAAGCCATTCTCATCCTTTGCCGTAGCTCTTGTGCAGCCTCTGTGAGCACTGAGTCAACTCAAGCTGAGCTGCTGCTACTAGGAGATTCAGAGTTAGGGTGAGTCAACTCATGATATGTCAATTGAGCTGCGTAAAGCTCTCCATATTGTCCCTTTCTGGCTAGAGATGCCCTGCTGAATACAAACGTCTAAACAAGACACTATATGTGCTATTTTCTTCACGATGAAGCCATGGCTAAAACAGGCTGAACATTTCTCCAGTCTTTAGAAACAGGACCCCAAATGTCTTTGTCTTCCAGCCTCACAGCAGTGCTGTCTCAGCTCCTCTCGTCGGTCATCATCTCCAGAGTCTAAAGTGTACCCTCACCATTCTCCATCACTTCTATAACTTTGTCCTATCTGCAGATGGTACCCTCGGCACTTTTGGTGCAGCCCCATTCACAGATTGGCAAACTTCCATTTCCCTTATCCTCGTATACTGTCGACTCCTTAATGTTAAACTCGCTGCCAACAGCACCTATCTCTCACCCAAAGGAAGCTGACTGAATATGTCTAGCGTCTCCTGAGGGCACCGCACAGGTTTCTCCCATCAGAGCGCTCCTTAGTACTGCACGTGGGGGCCAATTCAAGAGTTGAGGTCAGCAGCAAAAGACTCAAAATTCAGAAAATGTGGCTCAGATAAGAAAAGGCTAATTGGCAGTACTGAGAGCTGTAGCGAGATGGCAGGGTCACCTGGTTTGACCTCGGAGCAAAGCATGTTGGGAAATCAAAGGTCCGCCGTTCAGCACACTCCAAGGACCACTAATGAACAACTGCAGCCACTGGCTTAGGGCTAGGAGAAGATTTAATGAGCAGAGGAGTTGCAAATGCAGAGACTGTGCAATGAGGGTTAGCGCTATTCAGTGCTGGCTCAAGGACGGTCCATGTCAGCTGTTACTGCTCGTGGGTGTCTGGGTGTAGCCTCTCCTATGTGGTAGTGAGCTCCTGCTGTAGCAAGGGACCCTACCTCAAAATATAAAATGAAAAAATGATTAAGAAAGACATCTGACATCAACCTTGGGCCTCTATATGCCACATATATGCACACATACATCAAACACACACACACACATTCACTAGAAAGAAAGGACCTTAGATAAAACTTTTTTTCTCAAACCTTGTAAATTATCTTACATTGAGCATGAGGAACAACATACACACACACACACACAATATAATTAATTATATCATAAGTGGGTTCTAAAAAGTACACTGGAGGTAGCATTTTGTAAAAAATTACTCTTCTGTTTTGGTCTCGTAAGAAATTGTCAGTGTCTTAGTCATGTTCTATCTCTGTGAAGAGACACCATGACCACCACAACTCTTAGAAAGGAAAAGCATTTAACTGGGGCTGGCTTACAGTTCCAGAGGTTTAGTTCATTGTCATCATGGTAGGGAGCATGGTGGCATGTGTAGTAGGCAGGCCACTTGTTCGTTCCCAGCTGCTCAGACCATGAAATAATCCCACAGAAACTATATTATTTAAAACACTGCTTGGCTAATGACTGTAGCATATTTCTAGCAAGCTTTTACATATTAAATTAATCCATTTCTATTATTTTATATTTTACCACGAGGCTTGTGGCCTACTGGCAAGGTTTTAGCTGGAGGCTTGCATCTTTCTCCTCTGGTGGCTGCATGGTGTCTTGCTAACTCCGCCTTCTTTCTCCCAGCATTCAGTTTAGTTTTCCTGCCTAGCTCTACTCTACCCTATCACAGGCCAAAGCAGTTTCTTTATTCATTAACCAATAAAAGCAACACATATACAGAAGGACTTTCCACAC
>JABTXL010021416.1:3677782-3697184 GCA_025134845.1 Neodon shergylaensis | reverse complement strand
TCCTGTGTTTATATGTGCACAATATATGCAGGAGGCTTCCTGAGGACAAGTGATTCAGGCGTTCCCTGAGATTCTGAGAGAGATCCCTCAGCACTAGAGAAAGGTCAAAACACAGGAGCTGGAGAGATGGCTCAGCCATTAAGAGCACTCGCTGCTCTACCATGAGAACCAGGGTTTGGATGTCAGTACCCACGTCAGGAAACTCACAAATGTCTGCCACTCCAGCTCCAAGATCCCATGCCTTCTTCTAGACTCGATAGGAACTAGAGCGTGCACACACACACACACACAAACACACACACACACACACTAAAAATAAATTTAAAAAGACAATTAAGGAGCCTGGCAGTGGTGGGACACGCCTTTAATCCCAGTAGTCGGGAGGCAGAGGTAGAAGGATCTCTGTGAGCTGGAAGCCAGTCTGGTCTACAGAGGGAGTTCAGGACAGCCAAGGTCACACTGAGAAACCCTGTCTTGAAAAACCAAAACAAGGAAAGAAGAAAACAAAGCAAACAAAACAATTGAGAAAGGTCATAACAGACGCCCCTGGCTCAAAAGAAATACCATTCCACAGACAGATGAATGTTTCTGTGTTGCATTTTTACATGCACATGAAAGCTGTGACCTGTCCCCAAAATATCACAGTCAATCTCCATGTTCACCCTGGTCTGACATGCCCCAGGTACACAAGCCTCTCCCCTTATCCTTTTACGGAACTGACTCGTCCCTACCGGCACAGATCACTGGGATTTAAACAACAGATGCTCTTCCTTGTGCCCTTTTATGAGCCTATTATCTCTCCCATTCCAGAGAACCCTCCCTGCCCTTGCCCTGCTCACATACTGATATAAATTAACGTCACCTCCTCTGTGTTCTGGAAAACTCGAAAGTCCATCTTTTACTATCTGCTTGGGAAAATAACATTTTGTGGAAAGAAGAAGGAAACATGGACTTTCTATAAAAATAAGATCAAAACAGCATTGCCAAGATGTTCCTCTTTAGATTTAATGGCACTCCAATCTGGTTTTAAACTTTCCGCAGCCTTGCCCAGAATAAATCTTCTTGAGAGACTCTGGTAACCAGAGCAGTCTGGGAACTGCGCTGTTCCTGAGTTAAATGTGGTAGAAGTTCTGAGGACAGGTCCTACAACCTCTGACCCTCATTTATGGCACCAAATTATTCTAAAAAGCTCAGAGTAAATGAAGCGTATGCTTATGGGAGTGCAGGGGGGGGGGTCCCGGTGCTCTCCTGATTCCCTAACCAGAGGTGACTCTAACTTCCCAGCCTGATTTTCTCCATAGTCATGTAAACAAGATTTATGAATATAAGGAGCCTCAAAGTCTAACAGACTATATTTAAACACCAAGGAGACCCTGGAGCTGGAGAGACGGCTCAGTCAGTAAAGGGCCCTCCACACACAGAGACACAAGAATGTGAGTTCAGGCACCTGCCCCGTCATAAAGCCCAGGGAAGGCCAAGTGTGTCTCTACTTCTCACAGTGGAGAAGTAGAGAGGAGCAATTTACCAGGGCTGGCCAGCTACTCTAGACAACTGGTCTGCACAACTGATCTCTGGGTTCAAGGAGATGCGCTGTCTCAAAAGATGAGGTGGAAGGTAACAGTGGGACACCCCAATATCAACATCTGGCTTCCATGTACATTCTCACACACGTGTACTTGCACCCACGGGCACATACTTACACCATACAGATCAAAGTAAGGGAGAGTTGGGCCCTGTCCTTCAAAGCTGACTTTTGTTCTCTACAGATTCTCCTCTTTCTAAAGAACCACCCAGAACAATTCAATGATCTCCTCCCCCAGTCTTTGACCCTGCAGGCAGCATTCTGTTTTTTTCTACCTAAAAGAAGTGTCCATGTATATCTCTCTGTGCCCTTCACCTCTCCGTGTGAGCTGCCTGAGGAGCGGGGATTACGGGATCATTGAACACTGTGCTTTCAAGGTTGTTTCAAATCTGCAAGGAGTTGGCCCATTTTCTGCAGGGTAACTTTGTCTTTGCAGGCTTTACCCAGCTTTCTTTTGTGAGAGGATGCAATGAGAGCAAGCCCCCAGAGCTCGAAGATTGACAGACTAAGAACTGCTGAAACTCCACTGAAGCTGGGGTTCAAGCCAACCACTCTTCCCTGGAAGATGAGTTCTACATGTACCGGGGATACCACTGCACTCTGGCAATAGGGTCTGTGTGGTTTGGAGGTTGCTCTCTCGTTCAGGATATGCAGCAAGTCAGAAGTCCGCTGTGGAGGCTACTCTTTGTATTCTCTACAGTGACCATATTTTGACTATACTGAAGACCACAGGATGGACATCCACCCCATCTCCAGACGTGTTTCTCATCCGAATGACTGCAGTTATCATCAATGTGGTGTCTAGAAGATATTCGGTCCTCCTGTGACCATCCCGTGACCTTCTATTAAAAGTAACCAATTTGTGCCTCGTTGGAACCTCAAAGTGTTTTCACAATCAGTTGCCAGATAAACCTCACAAAGGCCCATTCAAAGGGGCACAAAAGGGCATGAGGCAAGCTTTCTTGGTGGTTACAGTAGAAGTCTCAACCATGTGATTTTCTACTTTGGGTTACCCATGTCAAATGTGCAGTTCAGAAAATGCAGAACTGCATGCCAGACCCACCAGAATAAGTATTTCTGCCCCATAAAGAACAATAGTTTGTAAATACAGATCAGCTTCACATCAAAATTCATTGGGCTGTGTTTAAAAATTGGAACCAATTTCTTGAATAGCTGCATGACGCTTCCGGGACAGAAAGGAAAGAGAGGGGAGGAACGTTTACTGAGCCTATGTCTGTCCTGTCTTGTAACACACTTGATCTCACTCAACACACACAATGATGCCAGAAATTGATGTAACACTTTTCTATTTTCTTTTCTGCTTCTTATTGCAGTACTAGAGACTAAGCCTCGGGCCTCCTGCATATCAAGCAGCCTTAACCTACATCCCAGCCCTCTTTTTACTCTTTACTGTTTTTAGTCAGGATCTCATAAGGTTGCCCTAGTGGGCTTCAGACTCACATTACAGCCCAGGCAGTCCTTGAACTTGTGAACCCCCTGCATCAGTCTCCAGAGTGGAGGAGATGGCAGGTCTCTATCCCGAGGCCTAGCTAGTAATTCCTAACTATAGAGAGGAAAACCGAGGCTCAAAAATGTTCCAGACCTTGCCGGAGGTCATTCCAGCCCACAGAGTTAAGACATGAGATTACAGTAGGTAAGCTAACACTTTCCTCATTTCCTGGGGACCAGAAAGCAGAAACTCAGCATTCTCTTGCATAAATTAGTAGGTGGTCTAGAAAGCAGAGTACCATACCAGGGAGACAAAAGCATCCGTGAGAGAGCTGACAAAGGCCTCCCCTCAGAAATGACCCCAGACCTCAAGGCACGTCTGATTGGGTCTCCATTCCTCTGACATCTAGGAAGGCCTAAGGAGGCTCAGCCAGGCGGCACTGGGACTTCCAAAAACTGCCAGGGTGGGAAAGGAAGCAGACACAGGTCGAGGCCAAGGTGGAGCAAGTGGCAGCCTCATAGTAGGGTTCTTGGGGAGTGTTCTGGATACAGCAGAGTCACATTGGATTCATGGATAGGATATGGCAGAAAGTATCTTTGGTAAAAGGTAGAGCGGGGGGGGGGGGGAGTGTTGCGTGACTTTTCCTGGGGTCGGGGCATGAACCACAGGTAGGCTACCAATGAGAGCAGAGAATCAATTCCACCCAAGTCTAGATGGATGAGCTATGAGTTTATGGGGTTCAGGGTAAGAGCATGGGTAAGTGGTTACTTACAGAAACATAGATGACTCAAAGCCAGACCCAGCCTGCAACTCACCAGAACTACATTCTGGAACTTCGTGCACAGCTTCCGGCTCTACCAAAGAGTCTCCTCTCTTAGGCAATTTATGGTACATGTATTTCCTCGGGGAGGGGTCTTATGAGTCCTGAAACTTTCTCTTTCCCTCTAAGAGGTAGTGCACCTGGGAGAAATGTCTACTACCCAGCGGGGATCAAGTCAGAGCAGAGGTGAGGCCAGGAGACCCAGCAACGGTATTCAGAACGTTAGCGCATAAGCCAGAAATGGGAAAGCTGTGTAAGGAGGGTGGGTGTCCGGGTGCTGAACTAAAATAGACAGGCAGAAAAGGGCACCTGGTGGGGAGCCCCCACTCCCAGGAAACCCTAGGCACAGCCAAAACTATCCCCAAAACACAGATGATCTCCCCAGCACTGTGCCTGGTCAGCCTGACAGGGTCTGACGAGCATCCCAGAAAGCACAGGGAAAGACCCGAGCTAGCCAGCGTCAACTGGATGAGGAACAAAAAAATAAGTTGAAATCTTCCATGACTAAAATACACACCGAGAGTCTGGCAATAATGGAAGGGGTGTTTTGTTTAGGAAATACGCTGACGTTGTCTCCTGGCTATAAGTTCAGAAGATAACCCAGGGAAGCAGATGACCTAAGTTCTCCCGACAGAGCTTGGCTGTTCTGGTTTATGCTCTAACTCTCTGAATACCATTGTGGGTCCCCTGGCCTCACCTCTACTCTAACTTGATCCCCATCACATAGTAGACATTTCCTCCCAGTCACATCCCCTCCTAGAGGGAGAGAGAAAGTTCCAAGACTAATAAGGTCCCTCCCCAAGGCAATATACATGTTATAAATCACCAGGGAGAAGAGGCTCTTTAGTGGATCTCATTAAATCAGGTAGAAAGCAACAGAGGAGGACACCTGATATAGACCCCCAGCCTCTCCACGCACAAGTACAGTGGAGTGTGCCCTCGCACACGCACACATGCACACACGTCTATATACCACATACACAGAAAATCCAACTGGAAGGCTTAATTAGAACGCATATATAAAAATGAAGAGAAGATGAAAGCTTAAACTCCCAGGCCCAGGCAGCCTCCCTCCTGGAGGATAGGAAGAAGGGAGGTGCAACAGAGATGAAGCCAGCAGGTAAGCAAGCTGGCATTTTCTATGCTCCGAAAATGCCTTCTCAGCCATCACACACCTGTCTGGGATGGGCCCAGGCAGCCGTGAGACTTGAATAGTTTTGGAGAGAAATCGCAAGCGAGCCAACTACCATTCCCTCCCAGCTCCCTGATTAAGCGTGACATCTGCTGAGTCGTGAGGTCTGCCTGCTCCTCCAAGCAAAAGTGCAAACACCGTCCAAGTACCTGTGTGCCTGGCCAGGATATAAAAGCTCAGCACACAGCATCTGCCTAGCAGAGGCAAGGGGGGTTCTGGAAGTCTGAAAGGAAGAACCTTCTCAGAGTTGCATTAATGGAAAATTCTCTCTCTCTCTCTCTCTCTCTCTCTCTCTCTCTCTCTCTTTCTCTCTCTCTTCTCTGACATTAAGACCTTTCTTTCTGATTCACTGCATTCCTCCCTTCCTTACAGTGCTAGTTTGCTTTCAATTGCTTTGACAACTATCACGACTAAAAGCGACTTGGAGGGGGTGAAGGTGTTTATCTTGCTTAACCCTTTGAGGTTCCCAGTTTTGCTTCTGGTTTCAAAGCAGTTGCTGTCCCCCTACTGACACTCAATATTTCTAAAGAGTTCCTTTTTTTTTTAATCCCGGGATAATGAAATTTAGTGGTGCTAAGTCTAAATGTGGACTCTGTAATTGAGGTTACTCTGTTCTAATGTCTCAGTAACATGGAGGGCCAATGCTTTCTTTAGTTCAGAAGTTACACACACAGGTCTCCCACTTGTTCTAGACCTCCTGAAGTGCACAAGGTCTCTCTGAGCTACTCTCACTTCTTCTCATCCTAACTTCACATCCTTCTCAGACCCTTGGCTTCTACTCAGCAATGGTGCACTGCTCACTCAGACTCACCATCTTCTCGGCCCTGCACTCCATACCTGCAGCATCAGATCTGTTACGTGTCGCTTGCAGTGGATTTCCAGTCCCACTCCCACAGTCCCCATCTCCAGCTCCTTGGCAGAGCTTTCCCACTCAGGAACCCCGTGTGGGTCCCTCCTACTCCTTACAGAACACTTTCCTTGAAAGACATTCTCTCCAGGGTTTATATTTTGTTTTGTTTTGTTTTGTTTCTGAAGTTGCTTGTTCTCTGGCTGGTGACTTTCTCCATATTGTTTTATACAGCTATCCAAAGGTTTTGTCTTCTTAATTCTCAGAAGCAGCAGGTCCTAGCAGTTCACTGTCAAGAAGCTAGATGGATTCTGATGCATGTGATCCAAAACCTTCCAGGCGATTTCTGGACTCCGTGAAATTTAAACGCAGGTAAAAAAGAAACCGTCACTAGCCACCTCAGGGACATGTATACAGTAGAGACCAGTGAGGGAGACAGAGCCCCAGCTACAGGGACACAGGGCATCATTTAGTAGATGTTCTCTCAATGTTTTCTCATATTCATAGCCAAGACTAATACAATAACCAAAATATCTTGATTCACCCAAAAATAATCTTTACATTAAAAGCAACCTTTAACTGGCAGATAAAATTATATGAATTATCATGTACAACAAGACATTCCAAAGTATATACACATTTTGGAATGAATAATTTGGCTAATTAATGTGTGCGCTACTTTGCATAACTAGCATTTGGAATGAAAATATATGAACTCTTAGCATTTTCTGAGAACATAATATGTGTGCTAACTATTGGTGCCGTGTTGTGTGGTAGGGCTCTTGAAGCTATTCCTCGTGTCCAATCATAAGTTTGTATCCTTCTACAAACATTTCCCAAGGTTCCTATTATAACAACCCTAGTTTCCAGTAACCACCATTCTATTCTCTCTCTCTTTTCATATGTGTGTGTATGTGTGTGTGTTTCTATGAATTCAACTTATTTAGATTCCACGTATTAGTGAGGTCATGGGTTATTTGCCTTTCTTCGTCTCGCTTACTTCATGTACTGTAATATCGGGTTCATTTACATTGTCACAAACATTAAGGTTCTATTTCATATGGCCGAAAAGTATTTCCTTGTGTATGTATGTGCTGTTTTTCCTCATACAAAATTCACTGATGGACACAGGTTGATTACACAACCACTGTGAAGAACGCACAGTGAATACTGGTGTGTGGAACTCTCTCCCTCTCCCTATGTGTGTGAGTGTTATTAATAGAAGATATGATGGTTCTATTTTTAATTTACTGAGGAAACTCCAATTCAAAAATAACTTTTAAAATTAATTAATGAATATAATGTTTGTACACACTATTTTGTAACTTCCATTTTCATCTGATGTCATATACCCTAATCAGCTTTAACTGTCAACTTGACACGGCCAAGAGTCACCAGAGGTGGGAGACCCAACCATTCCAATTTGGGACATTGGACTAGCCTGCAAGCATATCAATGAGGACCTGTCTTGATTATTAATCGATGCAGGAGGACCCAGCTCACTGTGGGCAGCATCATTCCCTGTCTGGTGGTCCTGGGCTGTATTGGAAAGCTAGCTAAGCACGGCCCTGCAGATGAGTCAGCTAGCAGCCTTCTTCCCTGGTTTCTGTCCTCCTTTTATGACGGACTCTGGTCTGGAAGTGTAAGCAAAATAAAACGCTTCCTACTCTGAGATGTTACAGAATGCAGCTGGAAGAGCACATATGGTATACCTTAGACCTCTTCCCAACTCATAGTGTGCCACCCTTTGTCATGGGTGCTCGGCTCCATCAGAACCCACCAGTCTCAGACTGAGGGCACAAAGGCTGTTCCAAAGCAGGTTGCTGGGTTGACTGGTAGCTTTCATGCTATTCTGTTTGCATTGTGTTTTAAAAGATTCCTAATTACTTCAATAATCCCTAAATATTCTTTTAAATTGTTTTTATTGAGCTATATATTTTTCTCCACTCCCCTTCTTTCCCCTCCCCTTCCCTTCTACCCTCTCCCATGACCCCCTTGCTCCCAATTTACTCAGGAGATCTTGTCTTTTTCTACTTCCCATGTAGATTAGATCTATGTATGTCTCTCTCAGGGTCATCATTGTTGTCTAGGTTCTCTGGGGTTGTGAATTGTAGGCTGAGTTTTTTTTATGTCTAAAAGCCACTTATGAGTGAGTACATATGATATTTGTCTTTCTGGGTCTGGGTTACCTCACACAATATGATGTTTTCTAGAATCGTCCATTTGCCCTCAAATTTCAAGATGTCATATTTTTCTGCTGTGTGGTACTCCAATGTAACACATTTTCCTTATCCATTCTTTGGTTGAGGGGCATGTAGATTGTTTCCAGGTTCTGACTATGACAAACAAAGCTGCTATGAACAAAGTCAAGCTCATGTCCTTGTGGTATGATTAAGCACCCTTCAGGTATATACCCAAAAGTGGTATTGCTGAGTCTTGATTTCTCAGAAAATTAGGAAACAACTGAAATATTCTTGAACCACAAATTAAGACTTTTAGAAAAATGTTTCTGAGATGCTTATTTACCTCAATAAGCCTTTTAGAATACTGTTGTCAAGAGAACTCCCCTGTGCCCTGCAATGGTGGTGCACACCTTTAATCCCAGCACTCAGGAGGCAGAGGCAAAGTCAGGCAGATCTCTGAGATTGAGGCCAACTTGGTCTAAACAGTGACAGGACAGTGAAGGATACAGAGAAACCCTATCTTGAAAAACCAAAACCAAAAAAAAAAAAAGAGGAGAGAACTCCCTTTGAAATGTAAGGTCAACAGGAGTTGTATGGCAGGATATTTCTTTTTCTATATGCTCCTACTATCTGTTTTTGCAACTAAATATAATGTTATTATAATTTTAATTCCTATCCTAAAGGAAATATTGCTGTAATGAGGTCTTCATGATACCATACAAGCCTGTCTCTGAAATATGGAGAAATTAGGTTCTAGAATGAACTATATGTGCCTGTAATATGACAGCTCACAAAGGAAGAAGACCTTAGAGACTTGATCTTCTGCAAATGGCTCCTCCACAGGTCAAGAGAGAGGCAGCCACGTTGAACTGAGTTTTGTGCATTATAGAAAGTTTCACTTACACAACCAGAGGATCCATCCTGAAATCCACCAGGACAGGCTCAGTTGGCGGAAGTGCTGGATGGAGTGGTCCTGTGTTGTGCTTTTACCTTTTTAGTTGCAATTTAGAATCAAAAGCCCATGCATCGGTGCCAGCTAATGCTCACTGTTACAGATTAGTCTTACAGACTCAAAGAGGCACAGCTAGTGTAACGGGGTGAGGGTGGGGATAGGGACAGATTTTTGCTCAGGCTTTGCTCAAGCTCAACTCCTGCCTGCTCCTCCCTGTCCCTGACTCTGTCTTCTGCTGGATTTACTCAGGGTCACTGTTATGCCCAGATCATGGAGTCCCCCAAAAGCCAACGAGGAGAACAAGTCCTATATGTAAAAGCAAAGAGCTTTGAAGTGGGAGTCCCCTCTGTGCTGTGATTACAATTAATGAATAAAAAAAAAGACTGCTTTGGACCTATAGCAAGGCAGAACTTAGGTAGGCAAGAAAAGCTAGGCTGAATACTGGGAGAAAGGAGGGTGGAGTCAGGGAGCTGCCATGGAGCCACCACCAGAGTCAGACATGCCAAAACTTTGCCAGTAAGCCACTGCCACTTGGCAATATACAGATTAATAGAAATGGGTTAAGTTAATATGAGTTAGCCAATAAGAAGCTAGGACTAATGGGCCAAGCAGTGATTTAATTAATATAGTTTCTGTGTGATTATTTTGGGTCTAGGCTAGTCAGGCAGCCAGGACAAATAAGCGGCCTCCCTGCAACAGAGCTTTAATTCTTTTTTTTTCTTTTTTTTTTATTTATTTATTAAAGACTTCTGTCTCTTCCCCACCGCCGCCTCCCCTTTCCCTCCCCCTCCCCCAATCAAGTTCCCCTCCCTCTTCAGCACAAAGAGCAAACAGGGTTCCCTGTCCTGTGGGAAGTCCAGGGACCACCCACCTCCATCCAGGTCTAGTAAGGTGAGCATCCAAACTGCCTAGGCTCCCACAAAGCCAATACGTGCAGTAGGATCAAAACCCATTGCCATTGTTCTTGAGGTCTCAGTAGTCCTCATTGTCCACTATGTTCAGCGAGACCAGTTTTAACCCAGGCTTTTTCAGACCCAGGCCAGCTGGCCTTGGTGAGATCCCGATAGAACATCCCCATTGTCTCAGTGTGTGGTAATAGCCAGAACCTGGAAACAACCTAGATGCCCTTCAATTGAAGAATGGATGAAGAAAGTATGGAATATATACATATTAGAGTACTACTCAGCAGTAAAAAACAAGGACTTCTTGAAGTTTGCAAGCAAATGGATGGAAATAGAAAGCACTATCCTGAGTGAGGTAAGCCAGACCCAAAAAGAGGAACATGGGATGTACTCACTCATATTTGGTTTCTAGCCATAAATAAAGGACATTGAGCCTATAATTCGGGTTCTTAGAGAAGCTAAATAAGAAGGAGAACCCAAAGAAAAACATATAGGCATCCTCCTGAACATTAACCTTCATCAGGCGATGAAAAGAGACAGAGACAGAGACCCACATTGGAGCACCGGACAGAGCTTTAATTCTTATTCAAGTTCAAACTCGAACTCTCTGTATATCCAACACATTGGCAGGATCAGAGAGCCTGGAGCCCAGTTAGAGTGGAGTTTTTATAATAGCAGAGGTTTGGGTGAGGGATTTCTAAGTTTCAGGATGCCTGATTGGCTAACATTTATCCAGGGGTGCCCTGGTGAAATCAGGTGACCCTATCTACAATAGTTGGAATGTTAGGAATTTCCTTTGGACCTTTGGGTACTTTCCCCTTAGATGGTTCATTCCTGGGCAGAGCCTGGGTAATCCCAGTTTGTGATCTTTTCTGGGGTCAGGTACTGCCTCAGGGTAAACTGAGACTCAGACCTACTTTCTGGTTGGTCTCCACAGAGCCTGTATTGGCAGGTGTGTACCAAGCTGCCCTGGGCCCTACAGTCACAAGATGGCCCCACAGTTCCCAGAGCCCTATCCTCCTTGTGCATTATCTAGAGAAAAATTAAGTCCTTTGCTTTGCATCAATGGAGTGACCGCTGAACCCATCCCTGCAGCCGAGTGACTGATGTACACTGAAGACAGCCTTTGCCCAGAGCCAATCATTCTGGCAAGAGGAGGGTCTATGATTGACAGATATCAAATAAGGCCCGTCTCTAAACCAAAGAGAAACCAGTCACAATCAATCTTAAACAGTTGGCTAGGGAGAGAGGTCATCAGAGGCGGTGGCTATCTCCCCTCTCTCCCTTCCCGGCTACTATTCCCAAACACAAGAGTAAAACGCCAATGTGAGCTGAGCTTATTTATTGAACAATAAGCAAGAAGCAGTTGATGCAGCCCTGTTGACAATCCCTTTAAGGATTGTTACTTACTTCACAGAGGAGGAGGTGCCAGCTCCAAGAATTTCAGTCATTTGCCTCAAATCGTACAGTTCATCGGCATCCAAGCTTCTAAGGCAGACTTCAGCCACTGTCCAGCACAGTTGTCCCCAACTCAAAGTCAGTCAAGGTTACCATGGAAAATGCATCTAGAGCCTGCTTCCTGGAGATGTCAGTGTTTGTGGTTTAAAAGTCCCCAGTGATCTATGGGACAACTACATGTATGGTTTAGACTAAAATCAAAAGGAAAATCAGGCTTCTTTTTCTGTTCCCATTAGGCATCTTAAAGCTGTTTGGGCTTTGGTTTGCGCTATGAGATTCTGGCCCGGAACCAGAGCCTAGTCGGAGCTGATGTGATACTTGGTACCCAAGTGCACTGGATGTTTTTTATATGAAATCCGATCTCTGCACTTGTCCCAGGTGAGCAATCATGATGCTATGAACCAGAGGCTTGGATGTCACTCCTAGAGCTGAAGACACGTAATAAAAATGGGGAAAGCAATTTCAGGAGGCCTGCAGAAGCAGCTCCTCCTGGCACGGTGGCAATGCCAAGGTTAAATCTGTGTGTAACCTGGGGAGTAGAACGTAGGGACATAGGTTTTTGGTTTTTTTTTCTAAAAGAGCAAAGGTTGTGATGAATCTCCTCCTTTACCAGCAGACTTCTTGAAAGGGTCAATCCGACATACTCCACACACACACACACACACAACACATGGAGAGTTCTGCTCAGTCACTGGTGTTTTGGACTGGCCCAATGGTCCCAGGTAGCCATTCTGACTGGGGGCGAGTGGGTGCAATTGTGTAGGGTCTGGTGGGTAGAGGTGAGCGTCTGTGCATTTCAGACACACACACTGAGGTGGGTGGTCTCTGTGGCCCAGCTGGATAAGGTTCAGCACTGCCATGCCCAGAATGGCCGACTGGCCAGACAGGGAGACTGGACATAGGCTTTATTCTTTCTGTTCAGGCCAGAAAGGACTTCTCTGCCCACAACGAAGAGGAGTCAGCTGCTCCAGCGATTTCAAACCTCAGCCACCAGTGAGAGGAGAGGAGCAGAAGAAGACTTCAAATAATAAAATTTCTGGAAGATCCATTTTTCTTCCAAGAAGTCACATAGGAATTAAGTGGTTGAACTATTCCATTGTCCTGAACTTCCCTGGCTATGTTAAAATACCCTCAAGATAATGCCTGCCCTCAGACAAAGCCCAAGATGTGAAGAAAAATTGTTAAAATTATTTTTATAATGTCACTGCAGTTTGGCAGCAGGGAGGGTATTGTATGTACTTAGTGGCGGAGAGCTTGTAGGGTTGGTCTGCATTCAATCCCAAGAATGAAATAAAGCAAACTGGGGTAATGACATCAAATGTAATAAAATACAAAGAAATCTTTTTCTTCCAGCCTTTCTCTTCCCTTACAGTGTTTTATTTGCCACTTAATGTCATTTTAAGACTTAAAATTCAAGTTTCAAAACTGGGGATTGAAATGAGTGACATCGATTTCTCCAAGTCTCTTAATGCCTGCAATTCATTAAAAACACACATAAGACTGCATTTAGCTCATTCATTAGTCTCCAAAGGGCGCCATAATCTGTGGCCCACATGCTCCTCGATTTGGTTCTAACCTGCCCCTCAACGCTCACATCTCACACGAAGCTCCTAGCTCACTGCTCAGTGCAGGACAGAAAGAGGAAAGATCTGGCCCTCCTTCCAAAGCCTCATTTTCAGTGCCCGTGGCTGCTGATCCAGGCCAGCACTGGGAGTTAAAAGGGTCGCCGATTAGTTTTCCTCTTTCCTCCTTAATTAACACCCAGAAGAGGATTCCTTGGGACGGTCATACGTACATGTCATTGGCCTCCGCTCATACCCACCGCCACCGTCCTCTCTGTCCTCACTCTCCTCTTTCTCCACCCGAAGAAGTTTCTGCTTCTGTGTCATATACACAGATGTGTGTGTGTCCTTAAACCTCTAACCTCCACAGAAACGAGAAGACGGGCCATGCTCGTCTTTCTTCGCGTGTCCCCCTTGCTCCCCAGTGCTCCCTGTAGGCTCCACAGGTTGCGTTTATTTTTGTGTCGTACATATTTTGATCGTGATCTTACATGGGCTAGAAAATACTCCATATTTATCCTTCTGAGTCTGGCTTATTTCAGCAAATATGACAATTTTCAATTTCATGAAAATGACATAATTTCATTCTTACAAATGAATACAGCGTTTGTAGACGTCCCTCTCTTTATTCCCATTTGTCTGCTGATGGGAGTCCAGGCTGACTCCACATCTTGGCTGTAGTGAACAGTGCTGCAGTAATAATGGGTGCACGTGGCTTGCCGACTTGGATTCCTGTGGGTATATACCCAGGGGTGATTCAGCCAAATAGATGGTGGCTCTGAGGGGACACTTTCCCCCTGAGATCCAGAAATCCTTGTATTTGAAACAAGTTCAAGATGTCAGGGGAAGCATGGCCTCTGGGGGACATCACTGCCCCCCTGTGAGCCTCTGTCTGCCCACTCAGCCACAGATGTGACCCACTCACCCAGTAAACAACTATGGGAATCACTGCAAATAACGACAGGTCAATATAGTTCCAGGATTTAAAAAAAAAAAACAGATTGTGGCATGTAAAAACAAATGTCAACTTTTAAAACACGAGCTTTCCTTTTATTAAAACTTCTTAATGTTAAGCATATTTCATTTTTAGCAATTAAGAGGTTTTTTTTGTCTCTAGACAAATTGTGCTAAAGATTGAAGCTGACATCATAGCTGATAATGGCCTTATTTTATCAGTGCAAATTAGATTTATTTTCTTGCTTAATATTTAATAGTCGCAGATTTGCTGAACTCAAACACATAGTCCTAAAATGAAACACGGGCAAAAATTCTCCCCTCTTCCCCTCTGAGTTCTCGCTTCTGAATCCTTTCTGCAATGGATGGCAGATGCAAGGTATCAACGCCTTAACTGCCTCTCCTGAGACTGTTTTCTACACATCTACAGCTTGCTCAGTTGTGCCCCACACCAAATATATGCCCCTGGCCAAACGCCTGGGAGCCTGGTGAATGCAGCTTCACCTGGAAAGAGTCTGACATGTGACTAAAGACCTTGGGGTGAGGACGCTAGAATAGGCCCTAAGTCTCAGGACAGAAGAGACAGGAAGAAAGTGGGAGAACCAGAGAAGACAGCTATGTGGGGTCAGGCCAAGATCAGAGCGACATGATGCTGCCAGGAAGTAAGGGAAGTCGGGGCACCCAGAAGCTGGGCTTGAAGCGTCCTCTTTAGAACCTACACGGGAGCAGGGACCTGCTAGCATCTTGATTTGGGGCCTGACCAACAGAACTGTGAGAGTGAAACTCAAGTTGTTGCTGTTTGTCTTAGTTGGGATCTCTATTGTTGTGAAGAGACACCATGACCACATAAAGGAAAGCCATTAACTGAGGTTGGCTTACAGTTCCAGAGATTTAGTCCATTATCGTCATGGCGGGAAGCATGGTGGCATGCAGGCAGATATGGTGCTGGAGAAGGAGCTGAGAGTTCTACAGCTGGCTCTGAAGGATGCAGCAAGAGAATGCCACACTGGGTGTGGCTTGAGTTTGTGAGACCTCAAAGCCCACCAACTAGTGACATAACTCCTCCAATGAAGCCACACCTACTCCAACAAGGCCACACCTTCTAATAGTGCCACTTCCTCACTTCCTAGGTGCTTATGGGGGTCATTTTTATTCAAACCACTGAGCCCGTGGTGATTTGTCTATCACCATAGGGAGCTGCACAGCTCTGAACACATTCACATTCATTTCATGTGGCGTCCTTACAAGGACCCACCTCCTAGTGGAGTTACTTCTTCAGAGTTATGGTATAGACAATCCTCAGTAATGGAATGTCACGGAAGCACTGTGACAGATGACTCTCACCACCCATCCACTGTCATCCCCACCAGGAGGGCTCTGAAGGGTGAAGCTCACCTCTGCAGACAACGGACAACACCTGAGGTGTTGGATCTCCCAGGGTTGGAGCTGCAGGGTGGTTCTGAGTGGCCAGATAGGAGAGCTGAGAAGCGAATCCATCCTCTGGAGGAGCAGGAAATGCTCCTCACTGCTGAGCCATCTCCCCAGCCCCCATTATGATCTCAATTGTACAAATTGATGGTGTACAGAGTGATCACACCACACACATCTGCAGTGTGTTGCGATCAAGCCAGGATACGCAACGCTTCCATCTCCTTAAACACTGTAAAGGTTCCATTAACACCTAATAATTGTACATGTTTACTGCGTACAGAGTTTTGACTTATTTCCTAGCCTGCTGTCACAAAAAGTCAAAATCCAGACTCGTTGTTAAGCCCTAGGAAAAGTGGAAGAAAAATATTTTCTGCTCTTTGATAATGCCGGGGCGTAATTATATGTTTCCGGAACTGCAGCTTCAGGGAGTTTTGAAACACATAATTTAGCATGCTTCTGCTGGGTGAAGTATTCTAGTGGAGCAAACAGAATCGAGGCTATTCTACTCAGTTCATCCAGAAGGTAGAAGCATAATTTATGCTTTCGGAGTGAGGGAGAGAGAAGGCGCCTAGAGTGGCCAATTTTAATTCCCGTGTTTTCTAATTTTTAACACTGGGGTTAAGCTCTAGTTACTGCTGGAAATAAACGTGTGTTGCTTGGAGCCAAAGAGCTCCAGGCTCTGGGACCCTTTTCATGTGGGGATGGTGGGAAGAGCGAAGGAAGAGTGAGCAGGCAGTTGGAGCTGCAGTTCCCACAGGACTGGGAGAGCGGGGAGGAAAATGAGCTCAGGAAGGCAGACATTAGGAAGAACAGAAACAGCTCAACCTTTAACAGCCAGATCCGTGTGCTGCTGCATGTCAGCTGGACGGGGCTCTGCAGAGAGGAACATAAACATAGTATTGTGCCAAATACCTTCACACACATCATCCGGCCTCACCGGGGAGGCCACAGTGTGAGCAAATATTCTCTCCATTACTGAGTTCCAAGATCTGTGGTCCATGGTGCTTGGAACCTAAATTTTGTAATTTGAAATTCAACTGTCTTTTTCACAAAATTCTATCTAGTTTTCCAAACGAGAGTTCAGGCTATGCTTGCCTGGCATTCACAACGCCCTCATGTCAACCCCCAGGGCTTGGTGATGTACACCTAGTACTCAGAAAGATCAGAAGTTCAGGGTCGCCCTTCACTACGCAGTGAGTTTGAGGCTAGAACATGCCACCAACCCAGTTCCACTTAGGAAGAGGAATCCAACTTTAAAAACAATTTCAAAGCCAGAGAGTAACTGGAATGGGGTGTCCAGGGTCAAGGTTGCCATAAGATTGTTATAGGATAAGTTCTTAATAGTAGGCACCCTGGAGGCTATGCTGTAGGTAGGGACTTCGGATGGTGACAGGAGTTTGTGAGACAGACTTCTGCTCAATGGCCTCACTCACAGAGACCAACATCAGAGTGAAGACAGCATGTCTACATCACCGCATAGCTAACCCCAAACTCCAGTCAAAGTATTTCAAAGCAGGGGCTGGGGGATGGCATGGTTGACATAGTGTTCACCATACAAGCATATGAGCATATGAGCACCTGAGGCCAATCCCTAGTACCCGTATTAAAACAAGGAGTGGCCTGGAATCCTAGCCCTGGGAAGGCAGAGACAGATGGATTGCTGGGACTCACTGACCAGTCAGTCTAGTTCAATGACAGACCCTGTCTCAAAAAGATAGAGAGGTGAGTAAGGAAAACACGATGTTAACTTTGTGTGCGCATTCAGGTGTGTGTGCGCGTGTGCCTGCACACGTGTGCGCTCAGGCGCACACACACACACACACACACACACACACACGATATCCCTAGCAGATCCTTTTGCAGGATGATGGGTTTGAGCAGGGCACATCACTGAATTTAAACTAGCATCCAAGAGTACAGTTCACCTTTTCCAGAGGTACTGGGAACTGAGAGGCCCAAGTCCTTCCAAATGCCAGCCTGCATCCTCCGCCTCTAGGGGACTATGGGACTGTCTTCAAAGGTCAGGGATGAAGACAAACAATGGCTCCTCACTCTGCTGTGCAAGGCTCCCTGGCCCTGGCTAAAGCTTGTCTCTTCCCACGGACCCTCAGCCTCTCTCTCCTGAAGCACCACCAGCTGGTGAGTGCTGACAAGCCCAACTCCCTCTGTGTGACAGTGTGTGTACCTCTGCATGCTGGGCTTGCATGTTTTATTTCTGGTTTCAGACTGAATAAGGATTCCAGTCCTAAGCAAAAGGGAACTCTACATAAATTATTAGCCGGGCTGTGTTGGCTTTGTGCTCAGGTGAACCTTGCCCCAGTTTGAGCTGCTGCCTCCACTGCTCTGTAACAATACGCAGGGGACTGACGTCAGGGACAGCTGGCCCACACTCTCGGTAATAATTCCCCAGTGGGGAGATGCTTTGTTTATGGGATATTAAATGGTGAAGAGGCCACTGTGGCCTCGACAAAACCTAAACATGAAGCTAAGGCTGCCGTGGGCTGGGAAGCACTACCCAGCAGTACCTCAGAACTCGCTTCCCTAGGCTGCGTGGAGCCCTCTGCAAGCCCAGTGATTATTAGCTAGAAATGCATTCCGTTTTGAAAGATTTATTTATTTTTATTTTACATGTCTCAGTGTCTTGCCTGCCTATATGTCTGGGCACCACGTGGGTGCCTGGCACCCACAGAGGCCAGAAGGAGTTGCATCTTCTGGAATCACGGATGGTCGTGAGGCGACATGTGGGTGCAGAAAACTGAACTTACATCCTCTGCAAGAGCATCAAGTACTCTGAAGGGCCGAGCTGTCTCTCTGGCCCCAGGAGTGCATTCACTCTTTAGAAGCAATCTGCATTGCTATGCTCCACCTACCTGACTACAGAGAGAAAATAATTTGTGCTTGGTAAAGGAAGTAAATTAAATACGTTATTAACGCTAAGAAAGTTATATCCGTTGTAAGGCCAGAAACTAACACAGAAGAGTCAATGGTATTAACTAGTTTGCTCTAAAATAACCAGTGGCAGCCGGGGGTGGGAGTGAGGCGGAACTGTAAGATGATCAGCTAAGTTCGGGTGGGGTATAAAGATTCCTTCCAGTCTTAGTCCTTCACTTTTGAAGTCAGCCACTGTAACAAGCTGGGGTTTCTGTTGTTGGTTTGGTTTGGTTGTTTTTTTAGGTATCTGACACAGTCATAAAACACATTAAATTAAATCTACACAGAAGAGTGCTGTGTGTACACAGAAACCTGTGATTTCTCACTGAATAACCTAAAAGCAATAGAGGCAACAGCCACTAGAGAACGGTTGGTTTTCACAATGACATTCTATACATGCATAGTAACTTGACTGGCTGATTCTGAAAAGATACATGAGAATAGCCATGAGGGGCTGGAGAGATGGCTTAATGGTTAAAAGCACTGGCTGCTATGCCAGAGGACCTAGGTTCAATTCCCAGCACCCACATGATGGCTCACAACCATCTGTAACTCCAGTTCCTGGAGATCTGATGCTGTCTTCTGATCTCTGAAGGCACCAGGCATGTGCCGGCAAAACATACATATACATAAACTAAAAATCAATTTACAAGAAAGAATAACAATGAAATTAAGGAAATGGCTCAGTAGAAGATTCTTTGCTATGAAATGTGAGGACCTGGATTAGAATTCCCACAATGCAGGTAAAAACATCCAGACAAGCCCACACGTTCATGAACTGCTGGAGATGGGAAGGGTGGAGACTCAAGGACTGATGGGAATTTCTACCAGCCAAATCCAGGTCCAGTGAGATACCCTGCCTCAAGGCAGAGAGTGGTAGAGCAGGATACCCCACACCTCTGGTCTTCACACAGGCACACAGATTTGCACACTCATGCACACACACACACACGCATGCACATGCACACACACACACACGCATGCACACACACACACACGCATGCACACACACACGCATGCACACACACACGCATGCACATGCACACACACACGCATGCACATGCACACACACACGCATGCACATGCACACACACGCATGCACATGCACACACACACGCATGCACATGCACACACACAC